>VZTN01030931.1:2238-29134 GCA_013400515.1 Erpornis zantholeuca
AGGAGATGGAGTCAGGTAGCAAGAGATGAGAGAGACTGAACATCCTCATAGTTGACAGATGCTGCTGAAGGTCTAGAGTGGGCCATCTTGGAAAGCTATCATTCGTGTCCACTTGATTTCATGTGGAGGGAGAATTTTTTCAATTAGCCACCCAAGAGATTTGATGTAACCACAGATCCTGCATGGTCCAGGGGTATTAGCAATCATGTAAGGGTTTCCTGAACAGCTTAGGACACCTTATCTGTCCCATGCCCAGCTCTCTCTTTCTCCACCTCTGAACTTCCAGGGAAAGTTGGTGTGTCCAAAATGAAAGATAAATAATGATGAGCAGGGGCAAAAATACAATAAAATACCTATCCTTTCATCATTGGCCAGAGAAATCCTAGCAATCCATCAGAAAGAGAATAAACACTAAGAAAGTAGAAATAGATGGCTTAGGAAATTTTCAGCCAGGATGTTTCACATATTCACGAAAAACTGCTATTGATCAAAGACAATAGTATTTTGAATTGGTCTAGAAATCAGATTTATAAAGCCTGGTATGGCTCCAAATTGTTTTCCCAGCAGAATATTTCCTGGTCACCTCTCCAAGTACAGCTTTCAGGGCATCCAGAGAGATTATGGGAATGTGCTTTGCTTCACCAGTGGAAGGTCAACAAGAGCAAAGAAGAAACATACTAAAAGCAACACTATGGTTTTCCTCCCCATTACTCATTTTTCGTCTTTTACTGTCCTGTACACATTCCCAGGACACCCTCAGTGCCATGCAAAAACTCCTGGTTCATCATCAGACTGTTGCTAAGTACTGATAAGGGAATATCATAACAGATGCAGGCATTCATAGCCAGGTTATTAATGAAAATCCAGATTTGCAAGCCCTAGGCTGAAGAATAAAAATTTGTAAATTTGAGAGGACAATTGTTTGTTGCATTTGTGACCCTTTCCCACCAAGCAAGCCTTGAAGTTATCACCTCCAGTGCACCAAATTGCTGCTGCAGATCTAGGAAAAACGAAAAATTGCATTTTATCTTAATTTGACTTATTGTGTCTCACTGAAATTTACTTTCTACAAGTCCTTTAAGAGAGGAAAGAATTCCCTAGGGAAATGCCATCATCACCATTGTTTCACAACTATTTTTCTAATTATATAATAGGTGACATTTTCTTCCTCCCCCTCCCACATGGAAACAGCTCTCAGGCTCAGCAGACAGGAATGCTGTCTTAGTAGAAATTTTTTTTTTTTCATGCTTACTTTCATCTCAGTTAAAAATTGCCCTTCATATTTTCTACAAACATTAAAGAACTCCTGGTGAGTTTTTGTCTACTCAGATTTATTCTTGTCTGTGTACTTCAGAACATGTTACGGCCATCATTTGCTGCTTCTTGCAATTACAGGAAAGAAAATTGTGTACCTGATATGGAATAAAGCTACAGCAGCTATAAAATACATTGGCCTTTCTGCCCCTTGTTATAAGGACAAAGGAGTTTTCCACCCTTTATAAGAATGCTTTGCCAGCCACACTAATTGCCAGTAAATAAATTGAGCCTTATCTTGTCAATTATAAATGTGGTGACTATCTCTACATTTGATACTGTAGCATTCCACATGGCACATACTGTATTGAAGAATTTCTTCCCTCCCAAGAGTTAAAGTCATCCCAAACACTTGTTTTTGTGCTCAGGAACTGACAAGGTTGCCAGACACACACAGAAGATTTTTGGTAGACCAAATATTATGGTCTGTGTTTGAACTGGACTAAGATGGAAAGGTTATTACTCTTGCAAGAAAAATCAAATTGTGACTTGATAATCATCAAAACTGTGACATTTGAGTTTATATTTTATCTTTCACTGACCCAACCTTCAAAATGATCCAGTGTCCCCTTGTCCCAGCCTGTATAGTAGAATTGGTGTTGGGTACCAGGAGTAGGAAGTTAAGAAAAAAGTTAAAACACACTGATGACATGAAAATGGTGAAAATTTTAAAATTGAAAAATCCAACCTTTGCTCCAAAAGGAGCTAGATCTCAGTACAAAGCATCTAACATGCTTATACTTGAAAGAGCTAAAAATATGTATTTGTTTTCCCTTCTATGCTGAGTGGATACAAAGTCACTGATACAGCTATTGCTGAAAATGGTGAACCTCTGTCCAGTGATTCCATGGGCACTGGTTGGATTCCTAATGCAGGTAAAGGTTAAAAAGTTGTGTCTCATTAATGCTAGGACTCATTCAGTCCTGAGCACATAAAGGGATATCAAAACGTTCAACTGCAACTCTTGCTTAATTTTAGCTCCCACCTCACCAACCAGAATGGTGGAAAAGCACTTATATAGAGCCATAAATCAAGTCTAACATCTTCAGAGACTGGTGATTCATTTAATGGCTGACCAGGACTACAAAAGCCTAGATATTTTAAGAAGAAAACTTTGTTTTCCATGTGGTTTTGATGGCAGTGGTAAGTCTGCAGCTTTAATGAGAGGTGACAAAAGCAATGAGTTTTATTTCAGTATTGACTGAGACATGGATTCCTGTCAGTATTCCCAGAGGATTCTGAAGGACGAGGAGGTGTGCAATTAAAGCTAGCTACATCATGAAATGCAGTGAAAAAGCTCCAGGACCTTGATGTTAAGAACAGTTCCACTCGAGTTTTCCCCCCCGTAATTTTGGTTTTTGGCAACATAGTTTACATTGTCTCATAGACACCATGCTGCTCTAATTCAGTGACAATTCCAATTACATTTCATTGGAATTTAAAATTTGAGGCATATTATGAAAACTGAGATAATATCACAGATCGTATTAGCAGAGCTACTGAATCTGTCCTTTAAGAGAACATCTGAACTATGCTTTCTTCTCCATGTAACACTCTCTGTATTTCACTGGTGGAAAATTGAAGAAAAGCATGAAATACATGGCTTTAGAAATATTCTAACAATTTTTCTTGTCCGTGTCTGTGTCATATAACAGAGTTAAGAGCAGTTAACTTTTACCACATGATACAAATACCAGTGGCAGGACTAGAAGCTAGAGCTCCACTGCCATTCCTCTACCTACCTGTAGATCCCATTGTTCAGAAGACAAGACTTCTGCAGTTTACACACTCTGGGGTTTTATTGTTCAGTTTGTGTGCAAAGCATATGTCCCTGGCAACAATGTGATAAGAACTCCATTTCACTTCCCATGCTTTCGAAGCAATACAAAACGTGCTGGAGTTTCTTAAATACACAAGTTAGATTTGGTAATGGGGAGTTAGGGACAACCTTATTTTTCTATCCTGCTTTAGACAACTCATGCTGTCAGAATTTTACAACATGCACAGTATTAGCTCAGCACGCACTTTCAAATGCTCATCAAGTATTTGCATGCAATCTTAGGCAGAACAATTCTCTTTTCCTGTTAAGCTTTTGGTGTCCAGCAGTGATAGCCAATCTGATGCATTGCAAAGTCATCTTGAGTGACAGGATTCCACAAGAACCTCTTGAGAGCCAAGGGTTTTGGAGGTTGAGTGTGTCATTCAAAGAAATCTGTATGAGTGAGTGCCATGAACACCCTTGCTGTCATTCATTTTTAATTTCACTGCAGTTTCTTCGTGACATCAGTTGAAAAGACTTTAGGAATTGTTTCTTCCTGACCCAATCAGAACCAGGGAGGTACCTATATTCTGGTGACAGCCTTCTCCTGTAAAACTCCGTATCTACATTGTCTGCATTTCTTTAAAAATAGTAAACTGTCTCCTTACATGACATGTTCCTTTATTTGCCCATATATTCAGAAGCGAGCTGTACTAAACATGTCTGTCTTAAGATCTTCACACCTTTGAAAATACATCTGTTAAAATAAGCAGTCTTCAGAAATTTCTGGCAGATATCAGAGGAGATGGATAGCCCCGGACTAGTTTAAATCTGTATAAGCACATTGATTTCAAGAAGGTGTGTTCATACACACCTGCTAAAGTTCCAATTTATAGAAAGCATTCATCTGCGTGCATCACAGCTAAATCTTCATTAACATTAAAACTAAATGTTAACTTCATGCAAAAAACGTTCTCTTAAATTCATGTTGAATAAAATAGATACATGTAGGGATTTTTACAGGTGTGGTACTTGATCTGAGGTATGGCATGATATTAAAAATATTGCCAGGAAAAAAAAGACCAGCTGACAAATGGAAACTTTTGCTATAAGTCTAAAGACATCAGTACTCCCCTATATCCCCAAGGTCATTACATAGGCACATAAGTCCATGGTACAAGTTTCAATGTCCCCTCACCACAAATTTTTCTAGCCCTATTCTAGAGCTGTTCAGCATTGCTGATGACAATAAGAGAATTACCTACAAGGAATATATGAAAAAACATAAAATGTGGAATGTTCTTGCAGTGCACACTCAGCAAAAAAAATTCAGAATGGAGAATATGACCCAAAAGTCAAAGACAATGAATTTAGAGGAAATCTCTTGGAATAATCATCCAAGAAGAATAAACAAGCACAATTTTCATGTTGGTGAATTATAGGCCTGAAGAGATAAAACTACTGGTGTTTTTTATATGATGCAAAGCCCTCAGCTGCTAGTGGTACATTTAGAAATGTGAGTACCTGGTGCAGGGACAGACACATTACACCACTATAACAGTGTCTGGCTTCACAGACCACCTTTCCTTAATGCTGCAAGCATTTTATTTCTAGTTAATCTGTGCCATATTATACAGCAGGACAGGTCTGGTAATATAACCATTGCCATGCTCTCTGTTAAAAAAACCACATACATAAGATTAAAAGAGTTGCTGACTCTTCGCTAGTGCCTGATGACAGCTGGAAGGTCCTAGAAAATCTTTCACAGTACTATACAGCCTGGAAATACTGCCCACATGTTAGTGGCTGACTGCCATTGCAGCCTTCAAAGAGCTGCTCCAAGGAAAGAACACTATTTCCCACTTTGGGCTTTTTTGTTTACTTTTACTGTTCAATTTCCACATGGATTATTTCTAATCTTTACCTTCATTCTTCTGTATTCATCCCTCAGAATGTAGCTCTTGATGTAGACAAGTGGTTTCTCATGTAATGCTAAAGGAAAACATTGAAATATCTGTGTATACTATACAAAACCTGGTGCAGGCTCCTCTCTAACCTTCTCTAGTGATATGAGAGATATATCTCATATATATATATCTCATATATCTCATATTCACATATGCCCCAGGGCCTGCAATTTACAAACAGGGAAAAGAAACTCTACTTAAAAATTAATCATTACAAAAATATTTCTTACTTTTGTCCTAGTCAAGGGTGTTTTTAGCTAGTTATTATACCAGTGCTAAGCTGAAATTTCCCATCTAAAAGGAAGCATCCAGCTTCCCATATTCCTAATCAGGGACCTGTCTTCATTTCAAGCAAGAAATATTGGTAATCATTGCCTGCTAATAACTATATTAACCTGCATTTCTGTTTACACTATGATTTCTTTCATCATTTCAGCCCTGTCAGCTACTGTATTACTAAGAAGGATAATTCCTGATACACTACCATTTATGAATTCAGGGTTATTGAACAGATTCAAGCAAGAATATCTGTTTATTTTAATTAGTTTGTAATCAGATAAAGGAATCAAAAGGTGATGAATCAAAGGAAAAGCCATCACAAAAATGAGTCAGTGAATCATCTATAACAATAAGCAGTGACAATAAAGTAATACATTACTTGTTCAAACAAGAGTATGAGCATTAACCAGTCAAGCAACATGAAAAATGCAAACCAGAAGGCAGCCAAGTGACCTGCTTAACAGCTCCCAGAAAATCCAGAGCTGGAATGGGAACATATATTTCTGGTATCCTGCACCCCGTGCTGTATTCCCTTCCTGAACATCCAGCCCTACACATTTAGCCGCTGACATCAGCGACGGTCATATTTCAGGCAGTCCGTCTGTGGTGACACTAATTCAGCTTCTAGGGCCTGGGGTTTTATTCCAGTTTTTCAGAACTCCGGAAGATGTGCTTTTCAAAACTAACTTCAAGGCAAGAATCTAAGAGGAAGAGGTGATTTCACATCTAGGATCTAAAAGAGCTTTTTTTGCTGCAGCTGACTTCAGTCCTGCAGGTGCACTATTTTATCATGCAACCTGGCCTAAAAGCCAGAGGCTCACCAGGAAGGAACAGAGACCCACAAGCATTTTCAAAATTTGTTCTCTCTGTACTACTACTAGGATAAAATATTTGGTCATTGTCCCCACACATTTTGCCTTAAGATCCTCTCCTTAGGCGTCATGTTAATTCACCCATTTTTCAGCTTGTTTTACAGGTTGCTGATCGGTCTTTTCTATAAAGCCATAGCAAAATTAAAAACAAACAAACAAACAAACAAACAAACAACCTATTCCCTAGAATAGGCCACTTAGAAAATTCTTTAGCATGAATAGGGAACATATATCAGCAGAAGAGGACCTGGGGGTGCTGGTCAATACCCAGCTGAACATGAGCCATCAGTGTGCCCAGGTGGCCAAGAAGGCCGATGGCATCCTGGCTTATATCCACAATAGTGTGGCCAGCACAGAAATGATTGCTCCCCTGTACTCATGAGGAAGCATCTTGAGTGCTGTATCCAGTTCTGGGCCCCTCACTGCAACAAGGAGAGTGAGTCCAGAGAAGGGCAATGGATCTGGTGAAGGCTTTGGAGCTCAAGTCCTGTGAGAAGCAGCTGAAGGAGCTGGAGGTGTTTAGTCTGGAGAAAAGGAGGCTCGGAGGTGACCTTATTGTTCTCTACAACTGCCTGAAAGGGGGCTGGGTGTAGCCAGGTGAGTCTCAGCTTCTTCCAGTCCCAAACCAGCCTCAGCCTGATTCCAGGGCGGTCCTCAGTGTGTGGGGCTGGGGCTGTCCCCAGGCGGCAGTGGTGAGGTAGCCTGGCTCCCATCCTAGGAAGCAGTGCTCTCACTGGATGGTCCTCTGAGACAACATTATCCAGACTGGGTTTCATTGAGTGAATCCAAGCTTTTCCACCCCCCTATGAGCACAGTCTATGCACACATATGTTCCTATGAAATGCTGTGTTGTTAGATTTTTCCCTCATCTGTATAGTGCACTGAATAATAAACTTTGGAAAGTGCCAAGAAGAACTTTTCTTTGTGTAATTATTCAGCTATTTTACACACTACATTTTTAACATATGTGCTGTTTTCTTCCTCCAAGCTAAAAAAGAAACAGTTTTAAAGCATTTGTCTGACCTGAAAGGATGTGGTTGGGAAGAGAAGCAAGTTTATTACAAAGATGTTTGTGTTCAAATAGCCTAACAGGAACTCAGTATATTGCCATTGATTTTCAAGTGGTATAAACATGGTCTGCCCTCAGACTCTGTATCTTGAGGAATAATTGTTTTCTAGTTGGCCATAATGTAAAAGTGTTCAAATAGTCACATTTTGTGGCAGCTGTGACATTACAATTGACTTATTTTAGTAATTTCTTTTAAACTCCCTTTCATAATGCACCATTAGAAATCTTTTGACTATTTGAAAATTAATATCAAGCTTGCTGCTTAAATTCACTGTATCCCAAGCCAAAAATTGTTCGCAATTGCATTTGCCTTGAGCAGAACCCTGAGTAGGTTATGAAGTCCAGCTAATAGCACTACCAAAGAAAGACGAGAAAAAAAGGAGTTTCCCTGATTTGCCCACAGCAAAATTATTAACAGATGCCAGTGAAGCAGTTAGAGTTTTTTTAGTTCACACAATACACCTCTTTGAGGTCTAATAATTAATCATTTATTGCAAATTCTTACGTTACAAGCCCACTGGCTCAGTGGACGCTTGGACTTCATCCAAGGCCCTTTAATGCACTGCATCTTTTACTTTTGAAGTAACTGCATCTTTTGATACAACTGTGTAATGACAACTGAGTAATCTCCAGCCCTATTCTGCCTCATTGCTGACACTTACTCTCAAAAACTAAATTAATGTTCTTTATACAAGCCCAGCATCCTAGATAATGGGGAAAAGAAGTTGTTGCCTTCAGCTCTTACATATCCTTGTGCTCCCAGATACTGATGACCAGGACCCTTTCCTTCAGGTCCAGACTCTTTTGCAGAATAACCCTCCAACCCCATGTGGATGTGTGCATAAAAGCTTTCCACATGTTCAAGCAGAAGACAACTCCATCCTGCTTGTTCAACAGAAGAAACCAGCACTGAAGGTGCTGAACCTAATTTATGTATTGTTGAAAGCCTTCCTTTGATGCTTTCAGTCAAGAAAATTTGACTTTTGTCTTGGGTAACAAATATGAACAGGTATTTTTGAACCACCATTAAATTTAGCATCACCTATCCTCCCCTTTTGTACTGTCTTAATTTAAATGCTACTCATCATTGTCTATTTTTGAACTATCTACCCAGGTCCTCTTCCCATAAAACTTGTGTGCAAGTTTGGAGGGAGTGATTTTTAAAAGATGTCAATATATTTTGTCATTCAAAATTCCAGTAGGAAGCTTTAGAGCACAATCAAGGCATAAGAGCTAAGTAAGCTGCAAGCAGTCTTTATTTCTGTCCTTCTTTTCTTATTTATAACAAAATCATATTCTTCTAGAAACAGAGTTGACTTTCCAGGCATATGTCAGGCTCAAGGGAAGCAATTAGATGTAAAGCAGGCCACCTGGTATGACAGTAATTAGACTCTAGATCTGTCATTATTAGGACCCAAAGTTACACTGTGAATTAGCTCAGAAGTTTAATTAAACCTGTAGTAACAACTTACTTTTATTTCTTAATTATTCTTTTTCTTGGGACCCAGATGAGCAGAGGGCTGAATGGCTCACTGAGCTGCTGAGCAGGAACACAGCTATTTCCCCCTGCAGTACCAGTAGGGATCAGAACCACCTTGGCTGTTATGAATCATTATTAGCACAAGTATCCCTCTGTCTTTTGGGCATCTACAGAGAATTAATTAAAAGGCTCAAACTGGTCTGAAGTTACCATTTCCTACTGTCAGTGTAGACCCCATGTAGGTGAGAAAAGGAATCCTGGGCTGTACCTACGTTACTATTAGCATTAGGGTTCAGGACATTTGGTGACACTTCTCGGTGTACCCATTCACCATGCACAGATCACATTTACAAAGCATATTTGGTGCAAACAAGTGAGATTCTTCCAGAAGAAATTGAACCAGAAGGTCAGATTCTGATCTGTACCAGATGCATTCCATATCTGATATGGACATAAACAGTGAATCAAAACAGCTCCAAACCCTTGGCATAGCAGGAATATCCAAGATAAATTGTAGTCAGACCTGCACACCCTAAACTTCACATTATAGAAATGTAAGATCTTCAGCAGAAAATCTTTCAATCCACTAAACTGGCCCTGTTGCATCAAATTTCTCAACATAGTAAGGAGAAGCAATGGGTCACTGGGATTTTACAGCACATGAAGTACAGGGAGGGAATGTTAACAATGTATCTTCATTTTCATCTATCTGTGCACAGCACTTTGAAGAGAATTGTATAAACAAGTACCTAAACAAAGTCCCAATACACATAGTCATTTGTAATGCAAAGTTAGAACCAACATATAGTATGCAAAGTTAGGGGGTATGAGGGATATTACTGTTATGACAGCATTTGTTGTGCCTAGGTGCTTCATTCGGAGCTCTGAGCTTGGATACTGCCAAGCCTTTGGAGTCTCCTGTATGATCTAAAATGTCTTTGGACTCACTTTCAAATAGTATTACTACTAGCATCAAGCATTAATGCCCAGGCTTTTATCCCACCATGTCAAAATAAGACAAGAGAAACAGGATCCAGTGGTCCCTACTGACAGGCGAACGCCACTGAAACCAAAGGTAGCTCTGTCAGTGTATTCACTGGGACATTTCACTCACAGTACCCAACAGCATCGGGCATAACATCCCAAAAAAGGCAGATGTTCTTGCATAATGCACTGCCCTCGTATTGCTCTCCAGAGCTGCATGAGAAAACGCAAGGGAATGGGCACTGGTGGAGGCAGAAGTTTTTTCTTCATTTGCAGGCAACCTCAGCTGTTACACAACATAATTCCAGATTTTCTGTGTATTAGATGAAAAATTCTACTATTTATCACTGCGAACAGGTGCTTTATATCAAAGGCTATAATTTAGTAGTTATGAGCTTGGAACCAAAAGATAAAAAAAATAATGGAAACTTCTGGAGTGGGAAAGGTGATTTTTTTTTTATTTTATTTTCAGTCCATACAGGAGACGTTAATTGGGATGCTCTGTATTTCAATCATTACTGTATGGAACTTGTTAATGAAGCTCATCTGGTCCTTTGCTGTTGCCAAATCACAATTGTTTCCTGAAGTACATAACCACATACTCCAGTATCACAGGATTTTATCCCCATAACACTTATATTTAAAATAGTGATAATATCATTATTTCAGGTTTTTAAAGTGTTAATTAATCCAATTTTTGCTTTTCATCAATTATCCCCTTAATTACTCCTAATTTAGCTCCCTTTGGATAAGAGAAGTTGCATGATCTGATTCTAAACAAATGGGATGACAATACTGGTGTATGCCTTTTATCTTTATATTTGAAATCTATACAATATTATTATAATAATGGCTAAAAGGTTTTTTGCATTTCAAACAGCACAAAGAAATTTTTAGTACATACAATCCCTCAATTTACAGGAAGAGATTAAATGAACTGATGTGAACTGACTGATTCTGTAAAACCTAACAAAAAACCAAAACAAAATTCTAACGATTTAATTGACAAAAGAACAAGTAACAAAATTCTTCAATATTTTGGAGAGATAAATCAGTTTTCAGAAAAGCCATGTATAGTAGACCAATAATTTGTACAGTAGCCTAAAACTTCCTTTTAACCCCACAGGTAAACATCCTCATTACCTTTTTAATAACCGTTGCCATCATATTAGAATCTTATATTTAAAAGCCACCACTAAAAAAAAAAACAAAAACAAAAACAAAAACACATTGGCAGCTTCTGTGAAGTTCAAGAAACATTGAATGCACTCAAGCTTTCCTGATAAACGTGTTCATACATACCTTTTACCCAGCTGTATCTTCATTTGCCTACTTGGTCATGTATTTTACGCATTCTTCCAGACAACCAGAATCTGCCTTTTACATTTATTCTTCAAAGGACAAAAATAGTATTTTCTGACCTGGACAAACACGACTCTTTCTGAGAGACCAGTCCTGGAGGCAAGAGACAAGATTCTGCTCAAGTGAATATCTGAAGTAGCATGGTGCATTGACAAAAAAAATTTGTTCCAAGGTACTTCAAATGTCAGCTCCTGAACAAGCCAAAAAGAACATCCTGCATGACTGTCCTGATGGAGATGGAGATAAAAAAAGCCACTTCCAAGGCAGCCAGGTCTCAGCTTCTCATAGATAGTACTCAGGTCCCAGAAGCACATTCAGAAATTGGTTGGCAGGTAATGCAGTGCACAGAACTGACTTATAGTATGTTCTCCACGGGACATGAAACTGAGCAGAAGGTTCCAGCTATTCCCTACACCAGCTAATGTTTTTTCATGGTAGCTTTGTGAGCATCCTGCAGCATGGGTGCTAAGGAATAGCAGTGTGTTATTAAAGCAAAAATCCCTAATTGAATAAGTAAAGCACCTCGCACATCTTGCCAAAATGTCCATTATCAGAGTCCACCTACACTGTTCTGTACCCCCCACAGAACAGCTCACATCTACACAAGGCCTGTGAAACAGTGGCTTCTAGCCAGCTTCTTTCTGCAAAAGAAATGCCATGAGGAGCACAGTTCTCCATGACAGAAATATATCTCTTTAAGAGTTTGAGAGTCTTCTCTGAAGTAGGTGTAATTAAATAAATGAAGAGGTGAAAAAAATCAGACTTTCACAGCAAAAAGTCTTATGTATGTATATGTATGTACACATTCCCCAGCATCAGATGGCAACTTGGTGGAAGGAAAAACAAGACACTGAGGGGCTGACATTAGCCAGCTACATCTCTTTGTTCCTGGGCTCTCCAGCCCAACAGAAATTAGAGTAGATTAGGTTATAAAATTCCCACAGTAGATCTGAAATAATTGGTTTTTAGCCAAAGAGGGGTAAAAAGAGGGGATGATAATAAATACTGTATATTTCAACAATTGACTAGTTCATAAATCTGTGTTATTTTTTATTTGATGCATCAACTCAAGAGTAACTAGAAGAAAAATTGTAAAAAATTATCTGGTTTTTTTATTTCTATTTTTCTATTGTATTTTTAAATTCAGAGTAATATTGCATCTACAATTTCAACTGCATTTTAGAATTATAAAAAGTTAAAAGTGGTGAAGGTGAAATGACTTCTTAAATTCAGTTTCAAAAAATTATGTGCAATCTTCAAGTCATCAGCTAAACTGCAGATAATTAAAATAGCACTTCAGCTTTTTTATTTCTTTGATGGGAACTACATGCAAATTTTGAAATTAAACAATGTCACAACTACAGGGACGATGGAATTTTGAGGCTGCTAAGCAATAGCGCAGAATAGCTCTTTCTTGGTATCAGCAAACTCTGTCATCACTGTTTAGAAGTCATGAATTTTCACCTCCCTTCCATTCTCCCCGTCATGACAAGGCAATTCCTCACTAGCCACAGCAGTGGACAGTTAAATTATTATCGAATTTCTGCAAGCTTATTTATGAATCTGGGTCATATCTCAGTCACACTGTTGCAAAGCACACTATCTTTCTTCATTTTCATAATGCTACTGTAGATTTACAGAGAGACAAGAAAGAGCTGGATTAGGCTGAGCATTTTCTGCAGAGGAATACCTGCCAGGGTCTCAGCACTGCCCTCGCTGTGCATAGCAACAGTGCTCAGCATTGACACAGCAGGGAGACCAATGTCTCAGCTCTTCACCAGCACATTCCAGCTGGAGGTCCAGACCAACGAATGATGTATTACACATATGAAATGGATCTCAGTGCATCACAAAAAGGAGAGGGGCTTTTGATGGGATTTTTTTGGTAAATTCTATTATTTAGATGTTTTGTATGGGATTGTTTGCTCAATGCCTTAATGCAGCTGCTCTGCTGCTGTCTGAAAATATGTCAAGCTGTCAGGAAGGCAGCTTCCTAATAGCCCTTAGAGCATCAATTTCAGAGTATATTATAAATGCTACTAATCCCTTCAAAATCCCTCTAAGGTACACAAGTCAATATAATTATTATTATTATTATCACTTTTTCTTTTTTACAATTGTTGAAATTGCAGTTGAGAAATATGATCAGCCATCACCAGCATTACAGTGAGAAGGGTAGGTCCTCATGTGGTATAAAACTTGTTAATGCTGCTGAAATCAAAACAGGAATAAAACCATTATCTTATGTGAGAGCCTACACTTACAAAATGAGAGCCCATTAATTGTCATACTGGGTAATTTTATCAGGAGATGGGGAGCTTACACACAGTAAATGAATTGCAAAGACTTAGATCTTACCTACCAAACAGCACTATTAAATAACATTTCAAAATAAATAGCATTTACATACTTTTCAAAAGAGATTGCTGTGATTGCCCCAGACACATTACACAGAGTTGGCTGCAGCTGTGACATGCTGGGGACCTATGCTGTGCTGTACACTCTTCCTTGCGGTACAAAGGTGCATAAATGAGACCCTAAACACACCAAAGTGTTTCAGGGAAACAGTTTCATGACTGTGAATATAAAGGAAATTAATCATTAAGGAAAGTCAATGGAAATCACCTACTGGGTCCTATTTTCTGGTCGCTGGCAAGCTACATGTAAACCATGTTTATCTCTCCCCCATAGATATTTGTGCCCATCTAGTCAGCAAAGGTGGGTACTGTTCTCTCCTTGCAGCAAGAAGCAGCACTGCAAGGGCCAGGGCAGAACCAAGTCTATCAGGTTTGCATTTTCCGTCCCTTGCTTCAAGGGACAATGTAAGCGAAGTAGAAGTGAACTGAGCGAGAATCAACAGGCCCAGAGCAGGAAAACAGAGGTGGCTCCCTTTTTCTAGGCTTCTACATGGGAACACGGGGCAGTGAATTGGGAGCCACTCCTGTCTCTAAAAGTATCTGAACAACGGAACGTGATGCCTCTTCTCCCTATATATCCACATAATAAGGAATTAGGATTTTTCCTAAAATCCAAGCCACAATTCAGGAGCATCAGTTCATATTAGGGAGATGTTCCTTCTTTGTCATTGCTCACAATAATCCTGCTTGAACAAGTAGTAATATCTTGATGTATTAACATCTGTAAATAACAGATGTTATTGTGTAAATAACAAGTGACACGAGAGAGACCCTACATAAATTAATTTCTAAACCTGTGACTGTATATAACTCAGCCACTTTACCTTATGCAACACTAAGTGGCAGAGTTTTAAAGCTGTCAGAGTTAGTTAGTGCTGATGATATAAGGACGTATAAGGAGATAAATTACTCCCTGCTCCTTGCTGGCCTGCTGTACTAACTGGCTGCTGTCGGATGAGCAGCGAGACCTGCTCTGAAAAACCTCGTGGTCCTTGCAGGTTTGCAAAGACAGCCCACGGAACCTGGGTGCACAAATGTCCCAGGACTGAAGCCAAGCCACACTCCTTTTGAGTAAGCCACTGGCCAGTCTTCCCATAAGAACAATTTTTTTGAGTGCTAGTCTCCAAGGCAAGGTTTAAAATCATATGATTTAGAAGCCAAAGCCTCTCTAACCCAACACTGACTCCTTGTTCTGTCCAGTGCCTTTGCTGAGAATATTACAAAAATAGGAAAGCTTTATTTTCTCAAGTATTGTTTTTAAAACAAGAAGAGCTCAACTGTCTTGGAACAGACTTTATTAGCAAATTGGCAGAGGCAGCACAACCATGGGAATATATTTATAGGTAGGATGAAGCTGTCTCTTTGAATCATAAATTGACTGCAAAAGGAAAATCACAGTTCTCACACACTACAGTGTCCAATGATTCTCTAAAGAACACCCATCCCCAAACATAGCCTGCCAAGTGTCAAATACATTATTAACTAGAAGTAAAACCTAAAATAATTTCTCCCTAGATTCTCCTTGGGGAAGTGAATCTTTATACTCAATATGAAGTGTTTTACAGGCACAGTGCAATCCAGTACCAAAGCACTACCTATCAGTCGATATTAAACACCTTTCCTACCATAGAATTTTGAAGCCATAACAACACTTTCGACTTCTATGGCAACTTTATCCAAGGTTTTCTGAGTAATTTAAAAGCAAGAATTAATTAAAGCTCCATGAGTTAAAGACATAGTGACAGCACTTTCCACAAGGTAAATCAGACAGACTCCCAGAGGTGTCATACAGGGCTGTGCACAGGGCAACAGAGCTGGAGACTGCATCCCTGGAGCATCCCTGTGTCAGTGCCCTGCATTCCACATCGGATACTTCACTCCCCCCATACTACTATGCTCCTAATGCTCAGCAAATTCTCATTACAACAAACACACTGTGTTCCTTTAATGCTTATTGACAGTAAATGCACATTATTACCTCCAGGTATTTCTGTTTTGTTTTAATATGTTGGGGGTTTTTGCCCTTTACTGAGATGATCTTCCTTTATTACTAAACATGCAAAGGAGTAGAGATACCAGGGGCTGCCTACATTAGTTTCAAATGTCTTTTCAGCGTATTAAAGTGTTTTCAATTACCTCCTAATATACCTCCAGGGAGCCTAGGAGAATGGAAGGATTAGTAGAGTAATGAGTTTAAATTATTTAAAGGTTTGGGGTTCCCCGCCCCCCCTTATTATGTGACTTTGTTGGATTTAATCCTAGACCAGAGATATTTGACAGTACAAGCCAGGTTATATCTAATGACTAATCTTGATCCAAATCAAAGGGTTGCAAGAAAAGAATATTAAAATGAAAATTGTCCTTCTATCTCCAAGATGATACAATAAAAAGTGTAGGGAGGTCTGCTTTATTTTGCACTGATTGAAAAAATATTTCTGTTTTAGAAGTTTCTGAAACTGAAGACTCATGAACAGTAGATGAATTTATTAGGCAGGAACATCCATGAGGAAAAGAGGGCAGGTGATCAATTTTTGCTTTAAGGCATCATGACATAATAAAATTCCAAAACTCAACCAGCTACATCAAATATCGGGGGCAGGGGGGTGAACAGTGGTAGCAGATATTTGTGTAGTTCTCTGGGGCAGCCACTGTTATGGGTATTACCACATACATATCTGAGCATTCCAAAGCTATTAGATGTATTTTAACCTCAATGTCAGGATGAAGTAGAGAAATTTCTTTTTTATTACATTCAGGAATTGGAGATAAAAAAAAATCACGCTCTAAAATTCACACTGAAAGTTCAAGAAGATCAGGAATTCAACCAATATCTCCTGAGCCCTACTTATTTCCCTCACGGGCCAAAAATCCACAAAAAGCAATAATGCCAAAAAACCAAAAATGAACGAACAAAAATGAAAGCCAGACCATGATTCTAGAGGGAAGAAAACATATGCATTAGAGAAGATGTTTATCACGGCATAGTCTTCCAGTTTCAGTCTTAATTTTTTCTAGTCTGGTATGTTACACTGGTGGTCCTGCCTGTGCTCTAGGTTGCTTTCAAGCCTTTCCTTCTTCCTGTAGTTTTCTGTTCCACCTGTCTATTGTTGGAGGCAAATCTAATTTAGCTGCCAAGTTAATTTTTCTGAACCTGAAAAATTAGGCTACATGACACTTCCATCATGGTGACTGTCAATACCTTCGCCATAATTAATGCAATTTCCTTCAGACTGGATCTGGAACTTGGCTTCTATCCTATATGGTCCTGTGAACTAAACATGGGTTTATAGATTTATAGTCCTAATACCACAAATTTAGTTACTGATTTAAAATGAGGACCTAGAGATTTTGCTTAGCTCCTATGTTTTGGAATTGTTACCTAATTAAGGTGGATTATAAAGTGTAGCATATTCTCAGCAACAGAAAACATGACCAGACCTCACAGTTCTTCAACCCTATGTATTGTCAGCACCACAGCTGTTTTTAATTCTAATATGTCACCTATGAAAAACACTGGGGATTGTGAGAAAGATATTTCAAACAAAAATCTCAGTTGTCCAGTTGTCTTATATTGTGAAAGAATACTAAGCATGTATTGAATAGAGCTTCAAAAATATTTGAATATTTTTCCCAGTATTTTTTTTCCCTCACAGAAGTAGTTAGTCAAGGTAAACATAAACTTTAGGAAAAAAAGGTTGGGTTCTGTTTTCTCCTCCCTACACCTCTGTCGCTGTTTAGTCCAAAGGACGACAAAAACGCAGCATGGACTTTCTTGATGAAAAGCCATTTATTAGCAGAAATCCTTCATGTTTATAACCCAGATTGCTAGAAGGCATAACACCTGGGACACAGGCATTGGTCCCAACATGAACACCTCTCACACACCATTGGTCAGTCACAGAGAAAACTTGTTAGAACAACAAGACTGACAAACACCTCAGTGAGATAGAGGGTTCCCAAAACACTTCAGGTTGTTTACCACAACTTTCTCCAGCTTCCCATGCTTTGGCCGTGAGAAGGTATATTGCTTTGACTCTCACAATCAGAGCAGAAAAGCTGAGAAATCCCCTTTACAGGGTCCACACACCTCCACATCCAATACTGAATTTCTTGAAAAATAGATTCATGTCAGCTTCTTGGAGAAATCCATGGACTAGCATCAAGCAGAGAAGCAATCCTGAGTTTGGAATTCCTGATGCTCAGGCAAACCTTTAATCAAAAAGGAGTCTGGTATTGACTATATATATATATATATATATGCACACACAAACATCTATAAGTATGTTTATTTCCATGGGTTTTCTTCCTTAAATTTTAATTTTTTTTTTCCATTTTTCCTTCTCTAAAAAACCCTACTGGAAAAGCTTTGGTTTATTTCTACTAAAAGAGAGGAAGAAGTTCTGTGAGTAGGCAAACATCTTTTTTTTCTCTGCTCTTGTTGTGAACACCTGACTGATTTTTGGTCTTCTTCATTCATTTAAGATATTGTTTATCCTTGCTAACAGATATAATGACAGTTGTCAATCCACAGACAACATTTTTTTCTCACTCATACTTTCATAAGACTGAGTAATCAAACATGAGTATGTGTAGAGATTCAATCTGAAACTAAAATCTAAAATATGTCAGATGCCTGAGATGGTTAGAACAGTATATACAAAATTATCACAGAAATTAAAACAGCAAAAAATGCATCAAAGACACAGCTTCCATAAAAGTGATCCAAACATGAATACTCTTAAAATTGAGATATTTCCCAATAGTTTACCACTAGAACCTGCTCAGAAACCAGAGCTGGACAAGAGCTATTAGTCTCATACTGCACCCAGAAAACACATTTTTCATTGCTTTCACTGCTATTATGACCTTTCACAACAAACTCAGCCTACAGAGGGTATCAATACCTTATGAAGGGTAACCAGTGTGTTTTCAAGGAGGCTTCTTTTATACCCATACTCCTCTTTGTCCTCCTCTTCAGTACCACTAGTCAGCACACTTAGGGGAGTCTCTATGTGTTGCCCAGCCTGGGCAGGACTGTAGATGGATACATTCTGATAATTCTCATGCTAAAACCCTGTCTGCATTCACACACAACCCAGGAGTTCAAACACTGCATGCCATAGCAGGAGTCTACTTGCAAGCTCCAAAGCAGAGGCAGCAGATGGTTTGGCTGGATGTTAAATACTTCCCCAGGACATTTTCCCTGCTAACAGTTGCCACCCAGAGGCACAGGAACCCAGAGGTGTGGAAGAGATGTGCACATATATAGCCCAAGTGCCCTCCTCCTGCTTTTTGTAAAGTGTGTTAATGTGAATAGATTGAAAGTTTTAGCCTGAAGTAAATTAAATACATTATGTATAATGGCAAATTATGCAGATTTATACCAGATAATCAGTTGGTGTGCTTTCCATTAAAGACAGATAATGTCCAAATAGAACAGTTTGAACTTGAACAAATAAGTTCAGATTGTTCCCACTGGGCACATCACTCCAGACTCCTATAGCACTACCTTGTGATTGCCTCCAAAAGTGCTGTTTCCTATTATGTTCATATTTCAACCTGTTCTTTTTTGTACTTTCATGGACCCACCCACTTCCACCCTTCAACTCTTTTACTTTGGACTCAAATGTGTTCTAAACTGTGCTCTAGCAAGCAAAATACAGTGCAGAGAGAGCTTGGAACCCATTTCTGATGGGAGGAATTCTCTGGGCCTTACCACTCTGATAAACGAAGGTATTAATGACAGGTTTTGGCAATGATGAACAGGTTGAAGAAAGCAGAAGGATGACAATACTATTCTTGGTGACAGAAAAAAGGAAAAGACAACCATGGGCCCAGACAGTGCCTTCCCCCAAAAACAGTTGGAATTTGAGCTCAGGCTGCTATCAGAAAATTCCAACACAACAAAGGGAGCAGTGGCTCTCTAAAGAATGATGCACAAATTCAGTGGGAACAACTGATTTATTCAGCTTAGAGAAGAGGAGATGGAGGGGAGACCTCTTCGGGGTCTTTAACATTGTCATGAGGAGAAGCGGAGGGGTGGATACTGATCTCTTCCCTCTTGTGACCAGAGATAGGACTCGAGGAAATGGCATGGAGCTGAGTGAGGTAGGGTTAAGCTGGATACCAGGAAAAACTTTTTCACAGAGAGGGTGGTTGGGCACTGGAACAGGCTCCCCTGGGAAGTGGTCACAGCACCAGCCTGACATACTTCCAGAAGCATTAGGACAATGCTCTCGGGCACATGGTGTGACTCTTGGGGCTGTCCTGTGCAGGGCTAGGAGTTGGTCTCCATGATCCTGGTGGGTCCCTTCCAACTCAGCATATTCTATAATTCTATGAACTCTACTCTTGAAACTAAGCCACTGGACTCCAGTGTTGAAAATTTCTACTACCAGAGAGAGAACTTCTGTGTAAAGTCAAGTAAATTTTAGTATCTGCCCCTCCTTTTCCATCATTTGGTCTTTTTCTGTGCAGGTTGTAGCCACTGCAGGAATAAGAATTTTCTTACCATATTTACACTACAAATAGTGCTATAGAAACCTTGTTTCTGCTGGTGCTTTGTATTAGTGTAATCCTGTTTCCAGATACACAACACACGAATGCTCACATCATTCCCCGGCAAGAGCAGAGCCAAATTACCAAAGTTAAAAACAACTGATGTCTCTGCAAGCTTGCACAAGACAGATCCCTTGGACAATAAAGTACAGCTTTCTCAACACTTAACAGAATCAAACTTGCAGACTTGTTAGAAACCTAGGCTCAACCTGGATGATCCAGGCCTCAGGTCTGGGAGAAACCTGTAATCTGAAGAGCCCAGAGAGAAATGACATGGAGCCCCAGCTTATTTCCTGAGAAGAAATTTAAACCTGTTCATGGCAGCAAGTTCTTGACACTCTGGCCCCTAAATCCAGAAGAAGCAGCCTGTCAGAAATATCCAGGCTGGGCCCCCAGTGACAGTGCCACCAGCGGAGGTCAGAGGAGGAATAACTGTGGACACAGCAGCTGAACTAAGACTGACTACTTTATTGCCCTAAATTATCAGACACAGCTGAGGAGAAAACATGGCACAGACTGAAATGATGCTGCAGCCTTTCAGCTTGTGGAGACAGTTTCCTGATGAAGTCTCTTATTCAGTAATCGCAAAATAAAGAAATTGGGGAGACTCTTTTTCCTACTTCTTCAATAATACCACTAAGCTTGTACCTGTCAAAAGGGCATATTGATTTTTGTTTCATGCAGAAAAACTGTAGATGGTTAGGACTAGTACTCTTTTTTTGGTTTGGTTTGAGGGTTTTTGTTTGTTTTGTTTGGATTTGGGGTTTTTTTAATGTATTTTCTTTTCTTTTTTTAATCCATCCTAGCACTGTGGGTGCCAGTACTAGTGCATTATCTGCTCTTTCCTTGACTTTAATGCCTACACAGGGAGCCCATATATAAAGATCCAGACTTATCAGGCAGGATTTCTAGCATGCATGCCATGTAGGGGTCTGTCAGCTGAACCTGCCATTTCAGAGAGAGCTTCTAGATTTTTCAGATGAACAGTCTGACCACATTTATCTTCAGGAAATAAACATGACATAAACCTAATAACCCCCACAAAACCTTCTTTCACACAGACCCAAGTTTCCTGTGGGTCCCTGACTGGGGAGATGCATTTTTGTCTGATCTCACAATTTATAATAAAGACAATTACTGTCTCTCAATCAGACACTGTGTTGGTCACAAATTTGTTAGGTTTTGCATTTTACATTACAGGTTTTTAGGGTTTACATTTGACCCTTGGTTATGAGATAACCTCTGTAAGACCAACAGTGCTAACAACCTCTGCTGTGCACTGTTAACTCTGCAGAGCACTTCCAGCAGGGTTCACTGTGGCAGCTGCCAAAGAGCTGCATTTTGACCCAGTACCTCAGTAAGGCACCCTTCTTGCCCCACATCGGCCCCACCACAGCTGGGAGATCAGGGAGGGATCAAAGGTCTCCAGGTGCTCAGACAGGCAGCTGCTTCTCCAGACATATCTTTGGGATCTGATGAGTGTGGGGTATGGGTTAGGCACAGTCACTGCAAAGACAAGGGGGAATAACAAGGCAGTGGGTTTAGGGGCTGTCATTCCGCTTTGTCAAGACCTGGGAACAAGAATGCATGCATGAGTGCATTTGGCCTTAGCAGCCCTGCAGAGCCAGAAAAGAGTGCACAACTCACCATCAGAAAGGTTTGCTTAAAGCAGACACTTCTAATGATGGGGAAAGCAGTCTTTGATAGTTACCTGCCTAACACTCCTCAGTTTGAAGTCAATACAGGACTGTATTCCTGTTCTGAGTGAACCTGTCCATAACAATATGTTCTCTCACATTCTCTATGAATTTTAACCTCTTTTCACAATTAGAATGTGTGAAAAAAGTTTGCCTTAAAACAAAGTTTAGAATTACCAAATTAAACAGTTCTAAATGTCTTTGCTGTATCAAACACCAGTAATAAGGAGGCCTGAGTACCACCCTTGATCTTCACTGCTTTAAAACCACCAGCAAATAAAAAAGGCTGGGCATTATCATATAGATGTAAGGTTTGCTAGATTTGCTAGACTGCTACAATGTTCATCATACAGCTAAACTCTTATCACAAGCTACAAAACAGATGAGAAGCCTCTATTTGGGCAAAGGTCATATTTCTGTTTGCTTTGCTATTTTTTGTGCCCCATTTTATATATGATATGGGTAATGAGTACATTTCACCAAAATGCTTTTAAAATTTAGAATGGTTTTTCAATTCCACTGGAATTTTTCTGAGAGACAAAAAATTAAAATTAAAAAAATATTATTAAAATACAGAGCAAATGGAAAAGAGACGAAAAAAATTTTAAAAAAAATTTATTAAAATACAGAGCAAATGGAAATCTTCAGAAGAAAACATTTTTCTCTCCACAATTTAATGAGTTTCTTTCTGAAATTAAATATTATAATAGTAGTCAATTTGAAGAATTAAAACCTTGTAAAAATTCAAATTAAAAGTAGGCATTTTTACTTATTTGTTTATTTACCTTCATTGCCTCTGCTATGTGTCCTAGTGTTATCAATGTAGATAGAAAGCACCATATATAACAAGTAAACTGCATTACTTACAGACTTTTCACATGGTCCTTCATGCCCAAGAGATTTACTTTGTTATTCCATCTCACTATTATGTGTTAAATCAATACCTGTGATGGAATATATCAGGGACACACAGTACCAATTATTGGCAAATTAGATCCTGACATTAAGCACTGGTTTCTAATAAAGGTGTTGCCTGTGGCTATATGCACCATAGCTCATAATTAATACTTGTGTGTTCTGGCAGCTCCTAGGAGTTTTAACCTGAGCTTTTCATCAGTATTTGTAATAGCACAGGAATATTCTATGGGCTATATTATTTCACATGACTCCTATGTGAAGAGCTGCTCAATAGTGCAGTAGCCTTTCTTTGCCTGAGTAACAATGGCAGTACTGATTACCCTTAATAACATTATTATGCTGTGTGCAGAAATCAAGCACGAAGAGCAATCAGGTGGAGAATTAGATTGTTTTAAAAAAACTGATCTTTATTCTTGCTACATGCCTGCTGAACCTTGAAAACAGTAATGAGATGGCCTTTAAATTCCTACTGCTTTGATAAGAGATGAGAGGTGGAGCCAAATAATATTTCTTCCAGTTTGGTAGCTATGGCTTGCAGGCACTGCTCTGCCTAGAGGTTACTTACAGTGGAAATTATGAAAGAAGGCCTTGAACTGAATACGTAGTTGGTGCAGATATATAAATATTTTTATGGCACATTTTATGTAGAAATATGGAGATATTCAAACTCAATCAGTCAAAAAAAAAAGAAAAACAAAAGGTGAATTTGAGTTTTTTTGTGTGCAGCCCTCTCCTAATATAATCAGTTGCTGATAAGGTGATTTTTCATATAGCCATGCAGAACAGATGCCAAGGCTTTTCTGGTTTTTCTTACACCCCAAAATGTGTGGATAATGCCACCTAAACTCAAATTTTGGGCCATGAGCAGATTCTCCCCTTTCCAAGGGATCAAGACTTTATTAGATGATATCTCAAACATTCAAACACAGACACCTCTCAAAAACTTGAATCCTTCAACATTTATGTTTTACAGCAGCCACATTGTTTTATTTTGCCCTATACTGCCAAAGGACTGATTGGACATGGATTGAAAGCAAATTTACTCAGGGCAAGGACAGCTCTTGAGAAGATTCCAAGTGGCTCCTTCAGTTTTTCAAGGGAGATTCAGTAGTCATGGGTATTTAAACCATTTAATCCAATTTGAATAAGCAAGCCATTTGGCAGCTCCCTGCAAACAACTCATCCTTGTAAAAACCAGTCTTGGTTGGTCTGGACAATATTGTCTTCTGATCCATTCCTCGTTTGGTGTTATTTGTGAAGTGCCTGGTTAATGGACACACTGCCAAATATATCCTTGTGTGCCCTTGAGGTGCACTTTTATTTTACTGCCCCTGCCTTACTCAACACTTTTTGACATTATTTCTTATTTATGTCCCATCCCTTACAAATCCTTTCCAAGCAAGGTAACGTAGCCTTAGGCAACACACTGAGCAAATGACACAAAAAACATAGGTATTTGGTCTAGAAAGCTAATTAAAGAAAACTTTTGGTGACTACTGTTGGATCCAAAAAAGGCATACCTTAGTGCAAATTACAGGAAAATTCTATATGCAAATGGACAATTTGGATTAAAATGAAGCAGAAGTTTCCACAACAATATCTTCAGGAAGCTTTTTTACTTTGTAGTCTATTAATGTGCTATAGTTGTCACACTCAGAGAATACAAATGCACCATCAATACAAATCCATCAACACATCGTGCATGGCTGAGGGATGGAGTTTCTCTGCTATGTGCATTTTCTAGTGTTTCAAGTGGCCAAAAATTTACCACTTCAGTTTCTGCAACAGGGCAGGTAGCTGCCAAATTTTGTATGCACAGGGTACCCCACCTGTCTTTGCAATCACAGAGANCACAGGAATATTCTATGGGCTATATTATTTCACATGACTCCTATGTGAAGAGCTGCTCAATAGTGCAGTAGCCTTTCTTTGCCTGAGTAACAATGGCAGTACTGATTACCCTTAATAACATTATTATGCTGTGTGCAGAAATCAAGCACGAAGAGCAATCAGGTGGAGAATTAGATTGTTTTAAAAAAACTGATCTTTATTCTTGCTACATGCCTGCTGAACCTTGAAAACAGTAATGAGATGGCCTTTAAATTCCTACTGCTTTGATAAGAGATGAGAGGTGGAGCCAAATAATATTTCTTCCAGTTTGGTAGCTATGGCTTGCAGGCACTGCTCTGCCTAGAGGTTACTTACAGTGGAAATTATGAAAGAAGGCCTTGAACTGAATACGTAGTTGGTGCAGATATATAAATATTTTTATGGCACATTTTATGTAGAAATATGGAGATATTCAAACTCAATCAGTCAAAAAAAAAAGAAAAACAAAAGGTGAATTTGAGTTTTTTTGTGTGCAGCCCTCTCCTAATATAATCAGTTGCTGATAAGGTGATTTTTCATATAGCCATGCAGAACAGATGCCAAGGCTTTTCTGGTTTTTCTTACACCCCAAAATGTGTGGATAATGCCACCTAAACTCAAATTTTGGGCCATGAGCAGATTCTCCCCTTTCCAAGGGATCAAGACTTTATTAGATGATATCTCAAACATTCAAACACAGGCACCTCTCAAAAACTTGAATCCTTCAACATTTATGTTTTACAGCAGCCACATTGTTTTAGTTTGCCCTATACTGCCAAAGGACTGATTGGACATGGATTGAAAGCAAATTTACTCAGGGCAAGGACAGCTCTTGAGAAGATTCCAAGTGGCTCCTTCAGTTTTTCAAGGGAGATTCAGTAGTCATGGGTATTTAAACCATTTAATCCAATTTGAATAAGCAAGCCATTTGGCAGCTCCCTGCAAACAACTCATCCTTGTAAAAACCAGTCTTGGTTGGTCTGGACAATATTGTCTTCTGATCCATTCCTCGTTTGGTGTTATTTGTGAAGTGCCTGGTTAATGGACACACTGCCAAATATATCCTTGTGTGCCCTTGAGGTGCACTTTTATTTTACTGCCCCTGCCTTACTCAACACTTTTTGACATTCTTTCTTATTTTTGTCCCATCTCTTACAAATCCTTTCCAAGCAAGGTAACTTAGCCTTAGGCAACACACTGAGCAAATGACACAAAAAACATAGGTATTTGGTCTAGAAAGCTAATTAAAGAAAACTTTTGGTGACTACTGTTGGATCCAAAAAAGGCATACCTTAGTGCAAATTACAGGAAAATTCTATATGCAAATGGACAATTTGGATTAAAATGAAGCAGAAGTTTCCACAACAATATCTTCAGGAAGCTTTTTTACTTTGTAGTCTATTAATGTGCTATAGTTGTCACACTCAGAGAATACAAATGCACCATCAATACAAATCCATCAACACATCGTGCATGGCTGAGGGATGGAGTTTCTCTGCTATGTGCATTTTCTAGTGTTTCAAGTGGCCAAAAATTTACCACTCCAGTTTCTGCAACAGGGCAGGTAGCTGCCAAATTTTGTATGCACAGGGTACCCCACCTGTCTTTGCAATCACAGAGACTGGGTGCTCAGGTAGAGATGGGAAGAATGCTTAAATTTTACTGGCTTCAGACTTTGCCTCCTCCTCAGCCTGTCCAGTTCAGGAAATGATCCCAGACTGTCCTTGTGGCTGCAGTAACTTGCAAAACAGAGACACCAGGTGCTGGGTATGTGAGAGCAGAGGAGATGACTCAGAAGAAACTTCACTAATTGCATAAGTCTTCTGGGTCTGCTGCCAGTTGGCAGAGTGTAGCAGCTTCACTAAGTTTCACTCACTGTGCTGCTCAGTTCTAGACTGGGAAGAGGGGGCTGGGGGCAGCATCTTTCTCCACTCAACTTGAATTAAAAAAAGTAGAGGTGTTTCCACCCACCTCACTGCTGATGCCTGTCAAGAAGCAAAGATGCCTCTGCAAGACTAATGCTATTCAAAGAGTTTTTAAGTTCTTCACTTCAATTTACATCCAAGGATCTGGGGAGGAAATCACCTTTTCTGGCTAGAAAAGCACCAGACTGCAGTATAGGAGGTCATCTCAAGTGGCTGAGAGCCAAAAAAATACATAAGTTGAAGCATTATTATGAATTCAAACAGTAATGCCAGAGATTCTTTCTTCTTTGAGCAAGCACAGATTTGCAGTTTCATAGTTAAATTAAAAGTCTGACTATTTTGTCCACAATTCTTTCTATAAACACCACAAGCTAAGCAGCACCTGACTTTTCCCCTATGAAAAACAGCAGAGAATTAAATTTTTTT
>VZTN01030931.1:29148-71066 GCA_013400515.1 Erpornis zantholeuca
CCCAAGAAAAAAAGCAGAGAAATTAATTTTTTTTTTTTTTTTTTTTTTACCAGATCATTGTCCCACAATAACAACAAAGACAAGATATTTTCACGTAGGATGTTTTTAGATTGGTGGGATATAGATCCCCTGAAGACCTTTGTGATCAGGTCTTCAGAGGACAGAAACAGGACATGACGAAAACTGTCCCACATTCTGGGCAATTTTCTCTCCATTCTTGAAACCTGAATCCTGACTACTTTCCAAACCTCCAGTTTCCCTGAAGCATCACTGTAACAGNCTCTAACATGATATATTCTTTCTTTTCATTACAGAGAAAAAATAAGCTTATATAGCAGCCATGAAATACCAAGGACAGAACAATGCACACATAGGTGCTCTACACCTAATTATTGAATATTCTCCTCTTGATTAGCAATCTAGTACCTCTGGTTTTCTTCTCACCTATCACTGGACTGCTGTAAAAGCTCTGTATGTTTATAAATATGCATCAACTAGACTCAGAAAATAATGTACAGAGAAGAGGGAAATTATCTGTCCCAAGTTACTCAAGTCAATGGCAAAAAGTTGCAGAGGAAATGAAGAACTTTGACTCCCATTCTCCTGCTTTTCTTCATCATTCAGCTGTTTCTGTCTGCAAAGCTCCTGCCAAAGACATGGCTTTATCTGGGCCATTTCATACTGCAGTAGGCAGAAGCCTTGACTGCTTCCAGTGCCCCAAAATGTTTGGCTCTTCTCATTTCTTCCCCAAGTGCCAAGTGACAGAAACCTGCTTGTGACTGAAAGCTCAGAAATCTCAGTGTCAGCTCACTTCTGCTTAGCTTAGCAGTCACATCAGGATCTGAAGGCTCTGCCTTCCAAACCAGTGCCTGAATCTATTTGATTATGGAAATGCAGGCACAGGTCCAGTTAAGAAAAAATCCTAGCCTGTCTGAATTACTAATGGAATAACCCATCTACCCGGGGAGAAAAGCATTCAAGTACAGGCTGCTTAGTAGATATTCAAGAGTTTTAACCCTTTAACCCTTTTTTGATGCATGTGCTTCAAACCATCTCACATCATCTCACAGGATGCACTTGCAGAGGGGCAGAGGAACGCAGAGAGCATGCACCAAAGAGTGCATGAGAGAAACTAAACAGGATCTCAGATCTGCTTGCATCTGTCAAAACCTCTCTTTGAAGGACTCTCTGTCTGAAAAACAAAATGGCCTGGGAGGGGTTTAATACATAAATCAGGAGAGATATACAAAGAAGAGGTATTAAGACCAAGTGTTTCTTGTCTCTTCCACCACAAGAACTAACAGTAACCAAACAGCTATGAACAGAGCAAAAAAAAAATCCTAGCAGATCTGTGAGTCTCCTGGACAAAAGAAGGCAAACTGGATGTATGCCATATAAAGAACTGTTCAAAAAAATATCATTAGGGATTATGAAACGCACTGAAAAATAGGAGTCATGTTCTAAAAGAAATCAGAGTGAAAATTACCCCTGGAAAATAACAGGGGTAAGAAGTACTAAATGTTCGCCCTGTTCTTGCTGATTTGTAAATCACTTTGTACTGCTACAGCTAAAAAGAGAGTACTGAGTATATAAATCTTTTTTTTGACCAGTATAGCAATATTATGTTCCATTCTTACACCAAATTTTTCCTACTCAGACCTACCACAAATTACTCAAAAATATTAATTTTACTGTAACAGGATGAACTCTGTTGGTCTGCTCTGAAACCAGAGTAATTAGGAAAGCATTTCTTCTGTTGCAGGGCAGAACACTGAGACCCAACACCGTTAACCTGAATATTTGCCTCTGAGTGGTTTCCTCGCCCATGCTGTCCACAAGACTCCAGAACCTGCACCACTGCTCAGTCATGTGGACAAACACATCATTTATGCTTGATCTCAATGCAATACCATTCAGTTATTCCCGTTAACTAGCTCTCTTCCATAGGAAAAGGAATATATTTATATTTATTTAACATAGTAGGCAAACAAGTCTAACAAATCAAGGGACCAATATTGACTGTTGGTGTAAAGGCAACAGTGGTGAAGGATTTCCCTTCCCTATGTACATGTACATCCTGGCTAACATACTTTAATGAGATTGTTACAAGCAGGGGAGTGTAATTCATTTTTCATAGTCTCCCTCACCTCTCAACCTCTCTACTGAGTTTGACAACCAGGAGGGAGACAATTAGCAGCTATGGTGAGGTGGATGCATATTTTATGAGTTAGCTGGCAGAGCAGAGACACTCCGTTTTCTCTAATGTGTTTAGACAATGAGCTGGGGTGGGCGAACTTGAATTGCTGACCCTGTGCAATAAACCCCCACATGGTATTTCCACCCTCTTGAGCCCTACTGCCTCAGAAGACTTATTTTCAAAATTTGGCTTAGAGCAGTTCCTTAAGGGAGAAAAACCTAACAATCATGGCTCTTGTAGAGAGAAATCACCCATCCAAGGGCTTTGCTTCCTTTTCCTTAAGGATAGCTACAAGGGTATTGTTAAACTACCAAGAGCAAATCTGAACAACAAGCAAGTTGCATAGTTTTAAGAACACATTAACATCAGTAGATGAAATATCAGCCTGCATTTTAGTCTTATGATATACAGATATATACAATATCTGCACATATAGCAGTAGCATGATGGATGTTCTCCTCACAGAACTGTGATGGTAACACCAAAAGGTGACAATACAGTTGCATTTCTAGTTGTGTCTGGATGAAGGGATGCAAAATGCAGCTGAAAGAGCTTATAAACACAAGCTCTTGTACACTGAGGTGATAGAGTATGAAACCTTAAAGCAATAGACTACTTTCTTTCACTAACAGGACTACACATTATTTCTTCTTTCATTCTAAAGAACTCATTTTTTCCTGTTGGAGAAAGAGTACATGCACATAGACTGTACTTAGATTGTACTCAATCTAAGTTCAAGTGCTTGTTAATGAGCTAATAAAAGTTACTTGTTAAATACTGTTTGATCTGTTAGAAAAGAATATATTCTAATGATACAATTCAAGGCACTATTAGCGTTTTGATGACTACTGTCCCCTGCATACTTCAAGTGAGGAAGTCTGGATCCATGGCCCATGAGTATTTGGATGTGTCTACAAATACCTCTTCAGTAAACTCTAGGAGGTAAAATTAGGAACATTTTGTCTCTATTTTGAGGTCATTTCAGCCAACTAGAAGCTTAAGATTTCTTTGAAAACAGCTTCAAAATTAATTTTATGTATGGGACTGAATCCAACTGATAGGCAAAAATAGGTCTAATGTTTGAGAAAATACAGAATTTGAAAGAAGCTCTTCACAGCTGTGCTGTTTCTTCTTTTTTTCCACTGCTTCCCCATACCCAGTTCCCTTTGATTTTTTCATCTTTCATGTCTCCCTAGTGACAGTTCCAGTAAAGCATTCATTTGTTCAGGAACCATCACTGAAATTAATCCACTAATATCGTGACAGTTTCCAGCAGCAGACAACCTTTCTGTAGAAAAGTGCTGAATTGGTCATCAGCTGACTCATGCATTCCTGCTCAGCAGGGAAGCTCATATCACAAACAGGACAGCTTTACTTATTTTAAAGCCATGACAAGCTCCCTGTCCAAAGGCACCAGCAACATAAGTAGATAAACATGTGAATGAAACTATGCATGGCAGTTCCTACAATTACTGTTCAAGTATTTGGTTGTGCTTCACCTCCTTTTGGATCTCTCAAAAAATAATGGGTGGAGTTTAAGAATATTATAGGAAAAATCTTAATCTTCTCCCTAGGGATAGCCTGGGTAACTTAAAATAAATTCAATCTCTAAAATCTAGTAGAATTCAAAAATGTAGAGTTCAGCAGAGCAATGTGCAAAAACTGCCTGGGGGTCAGCATAACTGGCCTAAGAATATTCATCTTTCATGCTGTTTTACTTACAGCAAGTACTCTTTTCTCCTTCATGTAGCAACACCTGAGTAATGTTGCATCCTTGCAGTGGCAGCAGCTATTTCTGGCTAGCGAGCCTGTTCCAAGTGGGCATGAAAGAGCTCTGAACAGCAGGTAAATTTCTTGTCTTCATGTTTCTAATTACCCCTGGCAGCCTGTTCCAATGCCTAAGCACTAAATGGAAAAAAAGGAAAAGGAAAGATGGGTAAGGAAAGATGAGAAAAAAGGATGCTAATGATAAATAACCTGTTTTAAAAGCAATTCAAAGTGGCCAATAACCTGAGAACAAGTGTCCTAAGAGGCCCTGCTTCAATCATTTCCACTGGGATGTGCATATGCTGTTAAGAGAATATTTACAAACTCATCTTTGTGTTACAGTCATGGAATTATAAGTAATTGAATCTCATTTGGAATCAATTAATTTAGTGGGAGTTTAGCATGTGAACATAGGTAAGCTTTGTATAAATACCACAATAAATAAAAATCATTCCATGAATGATAGCCTCAGGTTTATAGCACATAAGGGATACATCTCTAGCAAAAAAACCCCTCCACAATCCATCTGACTTTTCCAAGCCAAATACAGTTACAGAATTCATTATTCATCGGTGGGAACAGTCCCTTCCACACTGCTGCCCCTTGCTAATTAGCTCTTTCATATATGGACCCCAAGTTTTGATCAGCCTCTTCAGCCTCTGAGGCATCCTCCCCACATTCACCTCTGCACCAGCAAAGTGCAGAGGCTGCAAGAGCACACAGTAGTGTGGCTAAAAGTCATTCCCTGATGGATGAACTCTGTGCCTACAAACTTGCCCAAGCACATTGAATTTATTAGTGTGCACGCAGCTAGACAGGGTCTGCTCCTGAGGCAAATGAGGAGTAACTTAACCTGCCTGACCTTGCATGGGAGAAGTTGTGGAGAGCTCCCATTAACTGAACTAGGGAAGCAGTAACAGAAAGCCTGGGAGATTCAGGAAAGGATGGCCTTCTAAACTGATATATCTGTTGAAATTACTTGCCTGCTGAAAAGCAGATGGGTCAGCATAGTGAAGCTGACTATGTGCAAGACCTCTGCTCCTCCAACATGAAAATTCCAACTAAGGCTAACAAAGCACCATTATGCCTACCCAGCACTCTGCTTAAGATCCCACAGGGTACTTGCATATCAGCCTTTTGCTATGAAGTAGAGTGGTATGCTAAGAAAAACATAGAGCTTTGATGTCAAAGAACCTATGTTTCCCTCCCACTGGAGTGTGGTCCCCAAAGAATGACTTCTGGCCCTGCTCTTGTCTAATTAAATCCCTGAAAATTACCTTTAATTTCACTTCTGACTGGACACTTTTTAGGAATGAAAATCTGCTCACATACACTGACCTAAAAAGTTACAGAGACTTCCAATTCCAACCTCCTTAGTATGAGGACACTTGACTAACCATTCAGAGCCACTGTCAAAATTTAAACAGCAGTCACATTATTTGAACAGACACATTGCACAGAAGTTACACAAAAATATTCAGATGTTTTATCGCTCACACTGGTAGAAGTAGATTTGATTAATTTTAAGGCTACTTGAACTGTCTCTGGAGGACTAAATATATTAGATACAATCCCCTTAAGTACTTCAGAAATATTATGAATGAAACAGATCAATCTATCCATGCTTTAGTCAAATCTGACTATCATCCATCCAAGTTTCTCCAAGAAAACTACCAGACACTGCTAAGACCTTTAACAGAGCACCACATCACTAAGTCTGTATTTCCTTCTCTGATTTAAAACTGCCTTTCTGATGGCCCCTTGAAATCTCTGCTTTATTTCTTCGCCTTTAAAATCTTCAGAATAAAAGTAAAGCCAACCCCAGAGGCTTCAAGGGGTTTATTTTTCATTCACTCCTCATCTTTGTTTCCCTGACACAACTGACAGCAGGTTTGGGCTATCAGCTGTATGCTCCTGGATTATTCTCAAGGGCATAAAGTAAAGAAGAATACCCAGCAAAGCAGGGAGAGGACAATGCCACTCCATACAGTCACAATGCAGCTGAGGCTTCAGAACTGAACACTTCTATATTCCCTTCTAAATTACAAAAACATAAAGGGGAAGAATGGAAAGAGATAAAGACCAAAGGCAACCATAAAGCTGTATAGGAATCAGAGCACAAGACACAAGTCAAGAGTTAAAAGTAAGACAACAGGGAATAAGACTAGAGTCCAACACCGTAAAAGGCATAATAGATTAAGGATGGAAATTAAGTCATGGCTGAAGAAGATAGTAGGACTGAAAGAGCCAAAAAAATAGGCAAAATAGAAGAAAGATAGAGATATGGGCCCCAATATAAGGTCATGGACCTGTTGGAGTGACTCCAGGGGAGGGCCATGAAGATGCTCAAGAGGCTGGAGCACCTCTGTGATGAAGACAGGCTGAGAGAGCTGGAGCTGTTCACCTGGAGAAGAGAAGGCTTCATAGAACCTTCTGGTACTTAAAGGGGGCCACAATAAATCTGGAGAGGGACATTTTACAAGGGCATGGGGTGATAGAACAAGGGGTTAGGTTAGATTAGACATTAGGAAGAAATTCTTCATTACAAGGGTGATAAGGCACTGGAACAGCTTGCCCAATGGAGTAGTTGATGCCCCATCCTTGGAAATGCTCAGGACCAGGCCAAACAGGATTTGGAACAACCTGATCTAATGGAAGGTGCCCCTGTCATGGCAGGGGGTTGGAACTAAAACATCTTTAATGTGGCTTCCTACCCAAAATGTTCTGTGATTCTATGAACAGCCCAGGCATTATTTAAAGTCTCTTAAGAGTCAGAATTAAGACAGAAACTGATTCTATTCCCCAGTTAAATGACCAAGAGATCCTCATTATAGACATTCAAGAGGTTAAATACAACATCAATAAGAACATATGAAAGGAAAATCTCTGCCACACCCAAAGGACTGACAGCAGCTGACCTATAAGGGCTGCTTTTGTTCGTTGCACCAACTTCGTCTTTTTCTTTGGAACAGATATGGCCAGAGTAAGAGTACCCAGCATCCAATAAATGCACAAACACTGGTTCTACTTGAAGGGCAATGTAAAATAAATTTCAGTTTTATTCAGCTGCTGTTGTTAAATACTTTACCAGTTGCCAAGCAGGAGAGATTACCATTACAGCCAGTAGCTCTACAGACTAGGGGCATTTGAAGCAAGGTGAGCTGTTTTCATTTGCTTTGGGTGGTTTGTTTTTGCTTGTTTACCACGTGGGACAAAATGCACTGGCTTTGGAAAAATTGTTTGGGTGTTGTATTCACAAGGACACTTCCCCCCTGCTTCCCAAAATGCTACAATGGCATGTCCTGTTTATCTGATTGACATAATGATGTCAGCTCAGAAGATGGATACTGAGATCTGTTGTCAGCATTAACTGAAAAGTTGAATGAGAGGGGGAAAAAAACAGCATAATCCAGCCTCTATCAAAAAGCAGAACTTAAATATTTTTTAACTTTTAATTTGCTTATTTAACTTTTGGAGTCTTACACTTTATTTCATTTTGCTTTCATTACAATCAGTCCCCTAGACCCGAGACTTATGTCTGCTCCTTACCTGTTTTGAAATCATAATGCTAATTTAAAATCTGTGAGATCTGAGAAATAAATCAAAATGTATTTACTTTAGATTTCTGCTTTCTGCTCCTTGAGCCAACACACAAATATTTAACATGACAGCAATACATCTGGCTGTAGTAAGCACCACCACATTTCATCTCATATTTGGAAAGCTTTGTGTCTCCCACATTCTGTGTGGAACACTATTGGTCTTTGCTGTAGGATTATTACAGTGTTTTCAGCACTGATAAACTGCCCAAGAACTGCATAGCTGCAGTTTAGTTCATGGCTGCATGGCCCACAAATTAGGATGGACTTCTTCCCTCTGAAACTGTGAAAGGTTCTTTTTCCCTTCCTTAATTGGTTAAGTGCAGGCTGGACAGAGTCCTTAAAGGTGAGAAAATCAGTGCTAACCAGGAGGATGGGACCAGATCATTTCATGGATCTTTACTATCTGTGTTTCTGACAGCTGACCCAGCAGATGAAATCACTGCATATACAGTGATACCCAACCTTGATGGTTGGATACTAATGCCTCATGGCAGACACTCTCACCATATAATTAGAACACAGACTTATGTGAGCTAGGAAACCACTAGTAGACTAATTAATTGTGGCAGGTAGCACATGCTTCTCCATTTCTTGGTAATTAACTGGCAGCAAATCTATCTTTTTTTTTTTTTTAAATAACTCACTTTTTTAATTTAAAAAATGGGTTTGTAGAAATTCCACAATACATACCAACTAAGACAGCAGAAATCCTCCTGATGTAGAGGATGTTTTCAAGTACTGTGGTAAGTTTGCTTATGTTGCATTCAGACTCAGGCAAACTTCTACCAGTTCCCTCAGATATATAACAAGGAATCTACAGATATTTTGTGGATCTCAGGCCAGAGGAAAATGGCAGAAAGTTTGGATATGAAAAGGTTTGTGGAGTAAAGGTATTTTAGATTGTTAGAAATAGAATTACCTTAGATGAGGAACAGGTATAAACTATTTACTATACTGAAGATTTCCCATACAGAGATTGTAGATACACCTTGATCTACATTAAAAAAGGCCATTCCACTCAAAAATTCAGCATAATGAAACTTGCAAATAAATATATTGCAAGAAAGGAAAACATAATCATATGATGCATGACTGGAAACTGTTAGAGCTGGCCACCAGGAAATCACCTTCTAAACCATTTTGACTCTCAAATATTTTCTCTCTCACAGGAAAAAACTCTTCAGGTAGGAGGAAATAAGACATTCACGGGTGAACATAAGTTCATAAGTCTTATAAGTCTGCTCCTGTGTGAATAAAGGTGACATTTTTTTCACACTGTTGAAATCCACCCCTGTTCCCTAGCTGTCTTTTTAAAAATTACAAGTCATACTCCTGCTTGCCAATATCTAACATGACAAACCAGCTTCCTGGTTTTGTGGGACACTGGACTTGGACACTGTAAAAGTACCTAGAAGCTACTTTCCCCCTTCTACAATTCTCCAGTGCACAGTCCCCAGAGGGACACTGATCTGAGAGGTTTGTATGCTCTCCTATTGCAGCTTTTGAGAAAAAATTCCCAGAGGGCTTAACTCAAGACTTTGAAAGCTTTAGATTTGTTTTCAAGATGCAGTAACAAAAGACCACAGCCCAAATCCAAATGGTTTCTCTTGTGTTTTTATCGTGGCATATTAACCAAACCTCCCAGAAGAAAGCTGGCTGCTGACCTCGCCTCAAGGTGCACCCACAAAGACATGTTCAATGCACAGGCAGAATGGATACCCACAGGCACTGAGGCAGAATCCTCCATCACCAGCGTTTGCTTACACTGTGGGAAACTAAAGCTGACTTATTATTTTGCTTGTTATTGAGTAGGCTATTTTGAGCACTGGCTTCAGAGTAAAAGTAGCCTTCTTCTTTGTGTCTTCCTTTATTCTAAAGTTTACTGTGGGCAAGAGGATTCCCCGCACCAGAAAATATCTTTGAAACACACAAATAAAATCCCTCTAAGAGCATCAAGCATTGTCTGCTTCAGGATTTGCATTGCAACACTGGACATTGTAGAGTTCCCAGAAGTTCTTTTTCCTCCTTCCTCCATTCCTGCCCCTTCCTGAGCAGCTCACCTTATGGAGGGGATTGTAAGGGCACAGGCCTGCTCCAGCCCTGCTAATCAGTGACACAGATATGTTGAGCACAGCCCCTTTCTGCCGTCTTGGCCCAACACGTGTTAGCCCTAGAAACACTTCCACGCTACCAGGCATGAGTGTCTAGCTTGGTTGCCACGTTCATGCTGCCAGTCTGCTTCTCAAGTTGAGAAATGCTCTGTGCTGCGATGAGCTCCCACTGCATCAGAGAAAATTGTCCTTTCACCTCAGCTTGTCTGAGAGGATCAAACTGAATGGTCTAAAATAGGAACTTCTGTTTCCTCCTTTATAACTGCAAGCCCATTAAAGAGCAAAATTATTTTCAGGAAAGTGTTGCCTTTCCCTGGTCTTAAAAATAAAAGCCAGACACAGTTAAGAGGAAAAAAGGGGTTTTTACCTCAGTATTTATTTAAGGATCCTTAAGGTGCACCATTTCATCCAGGTGGAATGTGATGAAATACATTTTATACACGATAGATCATGTATACAATTTATAGGCCTTGCAAATTAGCATATCTATCAAAGATTCCCCATTGAGAGACTTGAATGATCAGCATGATGTCCCCCCATCCTGAGGAATTCCCCCCTGGATGGGCCTATCTTGGTTTAGAGGATGTGTTCTAGAGAGGACCTTGGTCTCTCAGGACAGAGTAGGGCTTTCCAGCCTCCATCTGCTAGGTCTCCAGGATGTGTGGTCTCCTGGTTTAACAGAATATTGGGACTATGCTAAGTTACTGGGCTTAAGGAATTACAAGTATGTATATTAAAAGCCCTGAGGATACATAAAAGCTATATAAAAGGGTATATAAAAGGTATATAAAAGGCAAAAAGTCATAATGACATCAAAAGGATTCAAATCCATGTCATAGTCTATGAAGAGCTTTCTTTACATTTCTATTTACATGTGTGTGGAGAAAGGATTGCATTTAGGTTGTAAATAACATCTAAAAGTAAAGCATTCAGTTCTGGAGCTTGCCTGTCTTCTTGAAATGCATCTCCCTACGGTCAGAGACACAAGGAAGCCGTGGAGGTAAATACATGTCCCTGCCCTCTTTGCTCCAGTGACACCACTCAGTATGAAGGTTAAAGTCATTTCTGACTGTGGAAGAAACATTCTTGGCTCTGCCAGTTTGATGTAATATGGTAAGATGGAACTGTCCAGGCAAGGGTATCAATGATTTTACTATGAAGAAAGATTTGAGAAAGATGAGAAGCATCAAGAAGATGAGGAAGGCAAGTCCCGTGGTTGAGACTTGAATGGCCTTTGATTAGATTTCCTTCCCTGAATTTGAGGAGCAGAGTGGTTTTGGAAGGATGTAACTGTCAGTGCTGCAGTGGCTTCCCTTTCAGCCCTCAGTGGTTTGCTATTGTGGAAGTAAATTGACATATTTGCATGTGAAAGCTCTCTATTATCATCTCCAGGGCTCAGGTTGGATTCAGAACTAGCAGGGCTGGAAGGAAAAGAAGAATAGATTGCCCTTCAACAACAAAAAAAACCAGACCCCTCACTTGTCCTCTTTCCTCACCCTCAGAAGCAGTGGAAAAAAAAAAAAAAAAAAAAAACATACCCCAAACCTCCTTCCCAGGTGACAAGGACAATAGGGGAAAGCTTTTCCCTTACCAGCCCTCTCAATGCTTACTGCCAGGGTTTTCAGTTTGTGTGAGCCTCGAGAAGAAAAATAAAATAACAATGTTCCCATTCTGCAAATTGACCAGACTTTTTATTTTGCTTGCCAGTCAAGCTGGTCTGGGCAAAATACTATTTCTTCATCACACACATTCACTGTTTCATATTGCAAGGATCTACATGCAGGAGATATTAAGCTTTCCCTTTCTCCCCACCCCATATGTCTCAGCCCTATGTCAGAGACAACTTGCACAAAAACAGTAGGAAAAACGAGGCCCTTATTGAGCAAGTACACCATCCTCTCTCCATTAAGACCTGTTGTGAGCCTAGACAACAGATTATGCCAGTACCTCTTTGCTTGCTCCTCCCCAAACTGGGGATGTTGGAGGAAAAGCAGACCATACGCTCTGGAGAAGGAAGCTATCCACAGTGAATTCCTGCATTTAAAACTTCCTCCTTACTGAGTCAACACAATTTCTGGCCAAAGTAATGAAAAGACAGCACATGCACACTTGACAATGTGTTGTGGGACTTAGTGGCTACAAAGAACAGGGACACCCTCTCAGGAAGGCAACCAGGCTTTCTAATTTAACTGGACAAAACGGCAAACCTTTCAGCAACAAGTAAAGATCCCAAATTAAATCCCACCAAGACAACATCAAATAAAAAAATTTAGAAATCTCTAAACTAGGTCAAAGAAAATTGATAACTACTCACCATATTACAGTGAACTTCCACTGAATTTTCTGCAATTCTTAAACTCAGAAGGAGCTTCAGAATGTGGACAGATTACAGGAGCTCCTGAAGAACCTTCTCACCAGTCACCCATGGAGGACTAAAATAAATCATTTCTGACTGCCTGCTTCCATATATTACCTTCCTAATTACTCCTTTTATACCTTTTAGATGCAGAGGTGCTAGCAGGCATTCACTTTCCAAGTGTATTGCAATCACAAGCCATAGCAACCCCTCTAAAAGCTCCTGGCATAAAGATAATGTGAACAAATACAGGCCAAGGTTACTGTCACAAACACAATAGATTGCTGATGGAAACAGATAACCCTTATAATGACTAGGTGCTCTGTTATTTCAAAAAATTATTCATTAAAAGATGGTGTTTATTGCTCCAGATCCTGTACCATCATCCTTTATTATCTAAGTCAAGCTGTGTACCCTCATTTAAGAGCACTGTCTTCCACATGTTTTATTCTGCCTGATAGTCGGCCATGGTGAGCTATAAATTCAAACAATATTTACTGGGGGCTTGGGGATTTATTTTGCTTTTGCCAGGACCGCTGTTCTTTGCACTGCATGATTCTGCCTCAAGTGCTTAACACCTGCTCAGCTGCAGCCAGAGAGCAGTTCAGGCTATCCATTCTAATGACTTGTGACTAATGCTGCTCATCTGGGGTGCTTGAACCAAAAACTGGAAAGACACCGTGCTATTTCTTCCTTTTATTGGGAAGACCTTTTTTTTCTCTCTTGGCAGAACATACTTGGGATATTCAGGTGAAAAATGTTAAAACAAAGTGAGAAAAGAAATAAGAAGGGTGTTGGATTTTTCTTTCATGAAAGGTCATACAGAGTCTTGTTTGAAGTAGCTTTTCTTTCTCCCTATCATCAATAATACAAATGGCTTTGCTAATGCTTTATCATAAATAAGACTGGTTTGAATTATCAAATTTTCTTCCTTGTATGAAGGTGTTATAAATACATATTATAATATTGGCTTTTTGCAAATATTTAAATGGATGCTATATGTATAATGTTAAATGTAGCTTTGCTATAAAGATACAGTTTTTATTTCTGTTATTGAGTGAACTTAAACATAGTAGTGAAATAACTAACACAGTTATGATTGTGGTAAGATTGAACTGTCTGCTTAGTTGGATAACATCCAATGGGCATATGATGGAGAGCCCTGCTACTGACATTCCAGCTACCAGCAACTACCATCTGCAGAAACTGTGGACCCAAGCTCCAGCTGGAAGTGATAATAAAAACTGACCAAAACCACAGCCAAGGAACAGTCATGCTCTAAAAAGGCAGATCCAAGGAGGAGCCATGCTAAACAGTTCATAGATGTGTAAACCAGTTTGGGGGAAAATTTGAATATGCATAATTGATTATGAATATGCATTAGGCTGATGCAATAGGAAAGGTGTGTAAAGGGTGTCTCTGCAATAGCAGGTGTGCTCTTGGCTGAGTGCCAAGCACCCAGTGCTGTTAATTTTGCTTTATTGTCTTTGTCCCCTACTGACCTTTATTAAATTTTAATTTTTTCCAGGAGAGTGAACCTCATTTTTCACAAAGGTAAAGTTCTCAAGAACGTCATGATCTGTACTTTTCCTCTGAAATTACTAAGGTTATCAATGTGAGAACCTGGCCTAGCCATTTATACAGCACCTATTTTTCAAGTGATTCAAGAACCAAAAATAATCCAGCTTTAAAACTAAACTAAAAAAACCCACATTCACAGTTTGGAGCATGTTTCCTGATGAGGGGAAAGAGCTGTGTCTGAAAGTAAACCCAACCCACTTTATGTCTGAGTTCTTTGTACATCCATCATTACACTAAAACAAACCCAGGGGAACTTCATCTCTACTGACCACACTGATCATATTTGCTTTCAGTTCCCAGATAAATGGTGCTGGATAAAGCAGGATTTATAATACATAAAGCACCCTGACCAGGAAAGTAACGTCTCCAACACATCAATCAACATTCTATCAAAAGCTGAACTGGCTGTCTGAGTGGTCTTCACAACATAAAGTTAAATTTTGAATACATTTGAGGACCACTTTTTGTGCCAAAAGGAGGAAGTATCCAGCCACCTTGCAGAAGGACTTCAGGCTACATTGCAGATGCATGAAGACATTTGCCTCTGGTAGAGAGGCAAAATTTTCTGCATTGAGACAGGGACCTTCAGTGTACCAAAAATGATGTATTTAAGCTAAATGGGCCCTTTCTGCTGATCTTCACAAATATTAGTCTTATTCAAATACCTAGACATCTAGTTAGTTGTCGACAGATTTGTACTGAACATACCAGAGACCTCCTGAAGTTATCTTAATGAAATATTTGCAACTGACCAAAGGTTTTCAGATCTGACCTTAAGCTGAACCTTCATACCAACCTGAACCCAAGCCTTTTAGAGATACTTGGAATAAATATCCTTTCAGGCTAAAACTTCAGCTTTCATGTTCCTTTTTCTTTCGATTAGTCTGAAATCAGTCTTTCACAGATTATTGGTGCCTTTCGTAGAAGGAATGTATTACCCTGTGCAAGGGAACTTTAAAAAGCTTGTGTTATATACTTTGACCAACATCTCTAAGACACTGGAGACAGCACTGAAGGTTTAGGTTCATCTTCTAATATGTAGAAGTCAAAGTAAAAATTTAAAAAAAAAAAACCACACAAAAAACCCCCCCAAAAAAACCCCAAAGCCATCAACCGAATCCAGCCCACAGAGATGGGAAATAATGGTAGGTGGTATCAACCCTAAAATAGGCCAGCAGCAAGATGCTAATTGTCAAATACCTGTAGGGTTAGACCTATCAATAAGGTGACATAGCCAGTAAAAGTTTTTGCCATCTTTAATTTTTAAGTGCTAAGTATCTGTCTCCAGACACATACAATAGATTAAAAACAGACACCAAATGAATTGGTAGACATGTCTATTCTCATTTAGCTGGGCAAGGAGAGGTCAAAGAACATCATATGCTCTTAGGTGCAGCAAAGATGCTGTTATTGATTAGCACTCCTGCCTCTGGGAGCAGAGCCCCACAGACGGAGCTCAATGAGAGGAACAAGGCTGTGAGGAGCTGTGAGGTTCAGCTGCTCCCCCCAGGCCCTCTCTGCAGCACAGCAGTGTGGCCAATCAACTCCAACTCTAACTGAGCTGGAGAGAGATCCCAGAGTTACACGCAGGGTAAATGTGTGTGTGTAACCAAACTGCCAAAACAGAAGTTCATTTCTACAGCAATATAGCAAAAAACACACAGCATGTTTGATGCAATGGAACTTACACAGGAGAGGAAAGAAGGCAAGAGGCATGTGTGTGCTTTGGGAAATGAGTTTATAGGGCTGAATGGCTCTGCAGGCCTTTGCTGTGTTGTTATTGTTTGTTGTATATCTGTATATCTGTAAGTGTTTGTTGTATATCTGGTTTTAGAGAGTCACTTTGAAACACCACCAAGGTAAGTGAAGTACAAACTTAGAACAGAGCCTTGAATTGACATGTCTAATTCTTCCTCTTGGAAAGAGCGCTCTCAGGGTTAAGAGGTTACTTCAGTCTCCTTGTATATTCACTTGCTTCTCTGATTAAATTGTCTGTGGCAAATCAGAGTAAATGTCAACGTGGTGTTCTCTTTTAGTCACTGCATCACTAAAAACTTTGTACTCTACAGCTGACAAAAAGAAAAGATATTGTGCTAACACAATGTTTGGCAGCAGTGACTTACAGTGCAGGTCTCAGGCTCAAATCCTGCCATATGGTGAGTTTGTCACAGATTATGCCTTCTAGACACGGTAGTTTCAATTCACTCCACCAAAAAGCCCTCAGATGGCGATGATGATGCTTCCTGCAAACATCGTCTAGATCAGAAACTCTGCTCCAAAGAAACACTCAGCACCATATGCTGAGTTGTTTTTTGCCTCATGTGCTCAATGTTCATTTTTAGGAGTCAGTAGACATCAAACACTGGGAACCTAAACAGAAACAGGTTCAAGGCAGATCAGACATACCATGTTTACCCACACATCCTATTCTCTTGGGAAGTTTAAGAATGAAAGTTATTGATCCAGAAAGCTAGAAAGAGCTTCACTAACACATACAGTACTCACTACATCAAATATTAGGAGCAGATGAGGGTTAACACATCTGGGAAAAGGACTTGATGAGAGTGGTGAATCATGAAGGGCCATAAGAAGCAAAGGGAAAAGGGGTGAAGGAGCCTAAGAAAGCTGGTAAGGACCTAGGGAAGAAAGTTTTACTACTTCCCTAGGTCCTTACCAGCTTTCTTCCCTAGATATAAAATGACAGATTGACTGGGCAGATTTAGAAAAAAAATTCCCTTTATAGCAAGTGGCATGTAAATAGCACACTGCGAGAAGAGAAGGCCCTTATTCCTCCCTGAACCTGAACAGAGTGCCATTTGCACCTTGGTCACATAGGCAGGTAGCTTGAACCTCAGCATGTGCCTGAACAGTAAGGCAGGAAGAAAAGAGGGACAGTGAGTGGTGAGAGGACTTTTTTTAAGGGTGCATGACCCATCAGTAGCACAGAAAGTATTTGGACTCCCTGGTGTTCTCATCACCTAGTGATGGTGCTGCTTTGTGATTTGGGATCACCTTTAGTTTAATGTTTATGTTTTTGAAATGCCTCAAGTGTCTTAATATTTGAAATAATCCTGAGGTAGTCAGATTGCTTTATCAATTCTGAGTATACTCTTACTTCCTCCCCAGGAGCTCTCTTATCATTTTGCTCCAAAGCCATCCTTTGAGGAGTCTCCAGAGCCATGTGGTTAAGGATGGGCCAGGACAGGGTTAATCCTTTATTCTCAGCAAGCATGTAGTCTAGTAATGGAAAATGTAAAGATAAAAGCAGCTGCCATCAGCAAGTTTTCTGCCATATCAGCACTTTGATGTTGAATTCATTGTGGTTCAGAGGGAGCTGGGCCTGGTTGCTTTTCGAGGATATAATGAGCAGTGTCTAATATGTTCATTATGGTAACTGTTATCAGACAAATTTCTGCACCTGAGCATATCGTGACACCACAGCCAGTTTTATGTCTGTGTGCACGTGAGGCAGAGAGCTGCCAAGCAAACATCCTTAAAGTGTATGCATCCTTCCAGTGGGTAAAATGGGCCCACATTGATCCCTTCTCCACTCTAACAGCTTCTACAGTCTCAGAAGTCTGTTGCTCAATGCCTCCCTCTCCCCACGAGACCCTCATTAAGGTGTACATGTGCAGTGGCTTCAGGCCAGCCTTCTGCTCTGCAGTCATTAGCTCCTTCCAGTGCACTGTGATTGCACAGGTACACACCAGATGCCATTATTTGAGCTGGCATTTACCAGCAATTAAAACACAATAACTATAGAGCTTATCAAGACATTTTCTCTTTGTGGGTTTGCTTGGTTTGTTTCCATATTGTAAGTGGAAATAGCTGCAATTCCTGTTGACAAACACTGACACCTCACCTAATGTACTAGTTTCTTTACTTCTTGAGGGGTTTTGAACTTCCCAATCTCTGTCCATTTGCGTTGTGTTTCATAGCATCTTGGAAATGTTTTTGCTTGTCAGAAATGAGTCATATGTCACTTACCTGCCCCTCACTGATGCTATCTAGTACAAGTACAGAGTAACTAAGTAGCACTACTATAAACCCAGTCTTCTAGGGTTTCCTTTTCTGGCAGTGAAGAGTATATGTCTGGGTTGGTCTGTCTTTTTGGCATCCCATCACATATGTTGTGTAATGTCACATGTATCTTCCTCCCCCTGCTGAACAACCATCAGACCTGAGAGAGGTTTATTTTATTCCCAGTCAGAACTTACTTCGAGGCTGATATTTTTCTCTTCCATAGTCCTAGTAATTTCCCACTGCCTCAATCCTCAGCAAGATATTGTGTCTTTGGGAGAAGTCAAACATCTGCTTCTGTGAACAGAAAACACATCTAGTGCTCCTTCAGGAAAGCTTTAGCACCTGCAACACACCACTAGAATTCGGACTGCCCTGAATTCAGCCAACTCTCATCACACATGGACAAGACTTATGCAATGCATTCTGTGGTTTTCTTTATCTGTTTCAGTCAATAAGACTGCTGAATGTGAATAGCTTAATTGCTGAATTTGTTACCTGAGTACATCTCAGAAAGAATGAACGACAATCAAGTCGGACTTTAGAGCAGAGAGTCCCATTCAGCAGTTCTGAGAAGACTGGAAATAAAAGCTGGAACCTTCTTCAGCTCCACTGGACTCTCTGGCTGGGCCAGGAACCGAGACAGGGCTAAGAATAACATGTTTAAAAATACACATAAAAAAATAAGAGGACTCCTCACTTCTTTTAATTAAAGTCCTAAAGAGGCTCCTAGGTCCAGCTGGCTCCACTGAATTGTCATCTTCAGTTTCTCAGCACAACATCAGCTCTGCATCATTTATAGAGGTGTATTTGCTTAAGAGTTGTCCTCGTTAAAATTCAATTACATTGAAACTATATAATCCCTCATTGTAATAACCTGATAAAAAGCCCTTAACTGCCACACCACATGCCCATTTAGCAAGAAAATTAGCTCAGCAAAGCACATAGTCCTAATTTAGCAATTAGGGTGCAGTTTGCATCAGGCTATTTCAATAAGATTGGGAGGCAATTTACCAGGTAGCTTCACTCATTGCCAACTATTAAAGGCATGTCAATAGTGAACAGAATCCCCAGTGCACTCTGCATAGAAAATGATGTGTTTGTGCATTTTTAAGAGTAAAAAAGTTATCATGGTCAGGATCTTCTCTTTGTAGTGTATTTGCCTAATCAGTATATTATATTTTCTTTCTATGCTAAAAGGTGATGTGGATATACATTACAAGAATGTATTGCAAGATGAACTGTGTTCCTACAGCACAATCGTCTTCGATTTTGATCTACTTGATTTTTTGAAAGCTTAGATGTGATTTTTAGGGTCAAATTCTCCTGAGTGTATCTTAGAAACACTGAGTGGAATATAAGCGTATTGAGTGCTCCCTGAAGAACGAACTCTGGGTTGAATAGGGTTGTGTTAGGATCTGCTTGTGGCTCTGGATGACTTTGACAGATTTATTAATACTGAGGAGATCATAACCTGTAGATCTTTCCACACCTTGACTATATGGGGCAAATAACTTTTGTCTGTGGAGCAAGGATATTTGTTGAGGGGTGATACCAATGCCATGAACTGCATTTCCATAAGGTCCAAGAGAGTCAAAGTGACATTGTCGACCTCTTCTCTGCAGCTTTTGTCACAGACCAGGTAACAGAAAAGCACATCTATGCAGTTTGCTCTCGGTATCCACCACTACCAGCAGCAGTAGCTTTTAATTACTGTGCTATATGTGAAAGAGTTGACCATTGCTAATCAAAGCTAAAAGGTCTCCTAGAAAAAAAGTTAGTGAGGTACTCCCAAAGTTTTCAACACACAGAAGCCTACTAATGCCCTTTGCCAGTGCAGTGGAGTAGTAAGTTTCAGAGACCGTAGTTCAACATAGCTCCAGCTGTAAATTGGGGAATTTTCAGCTCAAGACTGATGGGAAAAGCTCCAAGGGAAAGCAATGCTATCCTGATATTTAGGCTCTGGCTCCCAGTACAGCCAACGTTTGCTTGGACTGGGATCTGATGTGACCAAGACAAGCTGGTTATACAGTGTTTTCTGTATACAAAGTTTTCACTTTGTCACTCTCTCTGCTGTCTGGTAGCTGGCTTCTTTCATTGGCTTTTTGGTGGGGTTTTTGCTTGTTTGATTTTTTAAACAATGTTTCATGAGAATTTTCAAAAGCCTCTTCATGGAAACCAGTCCACATTAAAGAGCTCTTTCTCACTGGAGCTGTTTCTAACCCCACAATATTGCAGGGAAGGTGGCATGAGAGTGCTTCAGGAATGAGAATTCATTTCTGAGGTTATTCAGAGCATTTTTAATTCATATTCCTTCTAGCTGTCTTTCAGTTTATATTTAAACCTTCATTTTGGTCCCTTGCTGTTAATTTTGTTATGAAGTGTTAATGGTTTTCTAGAAGTATACATCATCTATTTGTATGAGTGATTTTTATCTCATACTAAGTCTCTTTGCTATGCTAATAAAGTGAATTACTAGCTTTAATTAATATAATTACTAGCTTTTTTTCCTTGGTATTTTTTAATAGCACGACTGAACTTCTATCTGTTATTTATAAGTGTTTATGTAGAAACATAGATAGACTAACAGTGGTTCTGTTCTCATGTGCAATATCAGAATAACATAAAGGGTTACCAGTAATGAACTAATGTTGGACTACCCAAACTAAATAGCTAATTAAATGAAACATTTTTGTGCATATTTAGTTACACATACATTTTTGTGTGCAAAAGTATTATTACATCTACAAGTACCCTTTCTTCACAGATAAGGTTTTACATGCAGAATTATCATACCTGTATTTTCTGTTGGGAGGCCAAGCTCATTTTATTCCCTTGGAAAAGTTGAGTTGCTTGGCAAACACGAATTTGACTGAACAGGGAGTTGGTAGTAGACCACATGGCTGTTGACTTTAGGCGTCCTTCATTATTCACAGAATTTAACCTTTCATTTAAAAACAACTAGCAAAACAAAACAAAATTTTCCTTAGCCCTCATAATATTAGAAATACTTGTGACTCTCTCTGTGCTTTTGCTCATTTTCACATCTGAAAGAGTCACAAATAGAGAAATGTAATATACATATGCATGATTACCTGAGTTTTGCCAGTTTTCCTTCAAGCAGTTATGAACCACTGTGAACCACTCAAAGTACAGAAAATCTGGGGTCATCAGGTAGACAGACTTGTTTTGATGCAGAAGAAATCATTTATCAGTTTCTCAGCGAATACCTGTACATCTAGGGATCACAGCTGCTTAGAATCTCTGCTGAGGTCCTGTGATAATGATGTGTGACTTTTGAGCCTTTGCTCGGGATCTTGAAAGGTCTTTAAGTGATGTTCTGTAGTTTGCAGAAGAATAGAACGATATAAAACAATCTGGAAATAGTTTGTCAGAAGTTATATAACCCAGGATTTGTCTTGACTCCACAGGCTCTTTGTGTGTTACAAATTCTCTATTATTTTGTCTTCATTGTTCTGAGGGAGGTTGTTCCTGTTGCATCCATGCCATGACAGGTTGGAACTGACTGATAACATGATCTCCCAAGGAGCAGCAAGAGCAGGTTCCTTTGTGAGGGAAAGGAACTGGCCAGGACACGGCCCCACAGTATCTGAAGAAGAACAGAGCGGCTCTGGCCATGGTGGCCTCGCACAGACAACCAGGCCACTAGGGCAGTCGGAGAAGAGGTTAAAATGCCTGTGGGTACATTCAGTCTCTGCTTCCAGCCTGAATTAAAAGCCCAGGAAGAGCACCTCCCAGCTCAGAGGAGGTTCTCAAACCACATCAAGTGAATTGTATTTGCCTTTATGTGCTACAGTGAAACAGCTTTTCCTCTCCTGCTACTGGGCACTACTTAACCAAATACAATGAGCAAGAAAAAACTACAGGCTGACTTATAAAGGTCTGCAAGATTTACTGTTCTACAAATGTGTGATAATCAGCATCCAAGGTATCTGTACAGTATAGTCCTGTCTGTACAAATTACCAGCACATCATTGGCTGTGGTGTAAAATGCTGCCAGTGTCCTGAGCTTGGGCAAATTGTTTCCTTAGTCACGTATATCCTACCTTCTCCACCCACAAAACAAACCAGAAGGGTTTAGAGCCTGAACTCCTGTGTATTTGTAAATGGCTTTGAGCACCATGGGTGAAAGACACAATTGATGGAACACTCACAGAAAACTAACACGTGAGAAGATGTGAAGTAGAACGTTCTGGGAGCTGGACAAGAGACAAGAAAGAGCAAGGAATAAGAGAAGACCTACAACTGTGGTTGTTCCCTTTGGTGATGTTCATCTAAAAAAGGGACTAAAAAAGAGAATAGAAAGGAAGTGGTAGGCTGCCAAAATGGGCAGACCTAACTGATTACATCAAACGAATTACCTCCCCACAGTGATTTATGAGCTAATCTCTCCCCAAGAGTGCAACTTATCAGTGAGTAGCCAGTACAATTAGTGCTGCTCCATGAATCACTGGAAGTGCTGGCTCCTCAGCAGGACTTTCTCATACAGTTTGTTATTACAACAAATGAAAGTTTTGCCTGGCCCTTCTTTCACCCGGCACAGGAATTGCTGCTCAGAACTGCAGACCACAGGATGTTCCTGCAGCCTAAGCAGGATAGGTTTGAGCCAAAAGGGCTGTACAGAAGGGCATAAGCTGAGAACAGGACTCAAAACTCTGTGAGCAGGACAAGTGATACGCCCAGAAATGGAAAACTAGGTTTGGCTGGGGAACAGTTGTATTAAGAAGGAACATGGTCTACTGAAAACAAACCTAAGCTCACTTTCTGTGTTGTCCTCTCTAACAAAATGGTGCTTGAAAAATGGGTGGTTTAATGTTTTAGAACTGGAAGAAATGGATATGTGTATTTACAGTTCAACAAATTAATGAAGAATTAATCCTCTGTGATACATAAATAGTGAGTCTCAAAATGCTTGAGACAACATAAAAACAGTAGCACAAGTAGCAGGGGATCTATATAAAATTCAGTCTGATGTTTTAAAGCATAAGGGAACCACTGCAGGAGCAGTGAAACAGCTAGCTCTCCTCCTTCTTGCCATTATATATGCCCAAAGAATTGGGTGTAGTTTAAAAGACCAAAACACTTGGTTTACATTCCCAGAGTTAGAGAGATGAGCTGCTTTCATAGCTTACAGGCTAGTGGTTACAAACTTTACCATTCATTATGGCTCCTCAAGAGATATTCTCAATCACATGCCTTTTGTGGAAGAGGTTTGTTTTCTTTCTAGGATGCTCTGAGACCAAAATAATGCCATTAGAAAATCAAGACCTAAGTCTGTATACAGGGAGTGTTTGGATAATAGCTTTACTTTACAGAGATAAACACCATCCTTAACAAAGAGCAGACCTCCTTCTTTTCCCTTTCTTTCAGCTTTCATTAGTGTCTAAATCTTTCAGTCTGGAATAGGCTCCTTTGTCAGAGAAATATAGCCGAAGAGATGATTCCACTTGGTGCTGCATGTGAAGCAGCTCAGAGCTGCAGCACTGATGAAGGAATCAATACAAGGGCACAGATAACAGGATGAGTGGGAAGTCTTTCACACTTTGCAGGTTTCCCCTGGGAAGTGTGCTGCTGCTGTTGTGGAAATGATTGTTCATACAATGGTGTTGGCTGCAAGCATGTGAAACTACGCTGAATTTATTCTGCTTATTCTTATACTTCCATATAGCTCAATGGCTGCATATGATCTGTAGAGGAGACCAAAAGGCCACCAAGTGCATAATGGACTGTCGTCAAAATCGTGGGCTTGAAAATGGTTCTCATTGCACATAATGGGAAGGACCAATTTTGAAGTCAGCAGGATAAGGGTTTTGTCTTCCATGGAAACTAGCAGGTAACACGGACCATATTTAGAAATAAGACAACTGTCAGGACACACAGAGTGCTTACCTGAAAACCTGTCCTACAGGACTTGTTGAGGATATCTTTTCTGCTTAGTAAGGGAGGGGGAAAATGTCCATTTTTATTGCAAATGCCTCCCAGTCAATTACTTTTTCCTGGATCAAAGAAGTAAGATCCTCCTTTGGATGCAAGGAAGTAAAATTTTCTCTTGTTAATTTTTGAAAAAAAAAAAAAAAAAAGGAGAAATCCAGGCTCTTTTTTTAGCCTGGATATTTCCAGGTTTGAAAAGATTTCAAGAAGTATCTTGTGACTTTAAACCAAGTCACAGGAGTTTTAAACTCCTGGTTTAAACCAGGAGTTGAAGCAAATGGGAGCAAGTTTCTTCTGAGGCTATAATGATGAGAAAGGAAGGGAAGAAGTGAATATAGACATAACTGCCTATAACCTGTAAGTGTTAAACCATTGTTTGTGTGTGATTTCCATTTCTGTGTATGTCAACTGACATCTGTGTCCTAGTTCTAATTCTGGCCCTGGGACAATGGGACATTGCCAGCTTTTCAACCCTTCTGTAAGGTGATTTTCAATGACTGCCTCAGCAACTGTCCCCCCAGCTCCAAACAACTTTAGGGAAGCAGAAAGATTTGGCATTTGAAAGCAAAGCTATGCTGTTTGTTCCTGAGGATGCAGGTCATGTGAATCTCTGAATGACTAATGTGAGATGCTTCCAAGTCTTTGTCTGCTCTCCATGCTTGTGCAATGCACACATTCCCTGCTGTCCAGTTGGATGCACAGGAGCCACCTGGGGCCCCTTAGCCTTGTCATTTCTGAGACCTACAAGTGCAGATATCTGCAAATGTCTTCATGATTACATCCATAACAATAAAGTGATTAATTATAAAGAGATGAATAAAGGAATAATTCAATAATTTTTGTAGCAAAAAAAAATAGGTTTACCCAATAAAATACCCCAACATAAGTTTTACTACAAGCAAAAGAATGAATTTACAACTCAAAATAAACCTGCAGAACATTTTTTATAAGATGTTGTAGGGGTGAATGAAAGTTTCATACAAAAGCAGTGAAACGCATTTATTCAACTAGGTGATTTGGGATCTATTAATCCTCATGGTCTAGATACAGCCTTCAAATCAGCAGGACTTAATTGGTCTTATTGGCCAATTGGCCTGGTCTTAACAGGTCTTACTGGCACCCAGGTGGGTGTTTCCTAGGAAGTGAGCCATACCAACACTATTCCGATCTGCATCAGCTGCTAGAGACAGGGTAGGGACTTCAAAAATGTGTAACTACAATCCGGCACTGTTGTTCTTGCTCACTGTAGTTTCTAGATTCAGTACTAAACATCCTAACCCTCACCAGCTCTGAAAATGCCAAATTTTTCTAGTTTCCTCTTTCTGCTACTAGACAGCTGCTGCTTTCTTTCCCCATAAAATGTTTTAGTGTGGCTGGGCCATGTTTCGGGCTGCTGTAAGGGCTTCTAGTCCTACGAGTAACAGGAATTACTCACTGTTTGCTCCAAAGCATTTGCAAGCTGGATTTTTATCCTCCACTACATTAGGAAAAGATATCTTTTGCCTGCTGGTCTTTCAAATGCAAATCACTGAAAAGAATCCCTGTCCTCAAGGGAAAAAAACCCCAAACAATTAAATATGTAGTCTTGTAATCTTCAGTCTCCCTATCCATTCCACCAAAGGGCAAAGGAAAAGCCATCATTTATACCAAGAACAGTGGAACAGTGTGGTAAACAACACTACAACAATATTAAGTGAATTGTCTCTTATTATTTAGATAACATTGATCTCGAGATTACAGATCTGCTTTGTAGGCATGGCACATATGCACTACTTTCGGCTCATATCAACACACTGTTGGTCTCTGGACTGTCACCTCCACACACTCGGAAGATCACAGTGTGTGGAGATGACAAATAGTCCCATCTCAGGGAAAGTTAAAAAGTGCCTTTTTCTTATTCAATTACTTCTTTTTTGCACAGAAAGACACCATGGCACCGAACTAAATGAGCATTAAAGTGTGAAATTAATTTCTGATTTTCAAACAAAGAGGAAGATGGAACCATGTAAGAACAAAGTATATGCACAGTGAAGAAGACACTTCAAAATACTTCATGTCATTCTACTCTGTCAGGGCCATTGCACCTACAGGACCACCAGCTTCTCCCATGGAACAGAAATTCTTCTAACCAGCAGCTCAGAGCACAGAACCTGACTTTGGTCACAGTCATATCTCACTCCAGCTTCAACTTCTTACCTGGAGATGAGAGTATTCTACCCCTGACTATAACAACAATGAAATGTAGATGTGGGAGATGGTCTAGATTGAACCATCCTCAGATATGTGTGACATGAAAAACCTCAGCAGCTCTGCACATCTGATTTTGAAAGGGAAGAGGGTTTGGACCATTTGGGGCAGAGAAGAGCACAGACCACAATCATGGTTTGGGCAGTTTCCATAGCACTTTCCACCCTATTTCTTTGTTAAAGAGGTTCAGCGCTCTTCACTTCAGACAATAAATTCATCCTTGCTTATAACTGAGAAGGCCAGCTTCAGTTTGCTGGGAATCTTTTGTGTGACTAAGGCTGTGAGGCATGCTTCCAACGCTCCTAATTTGTGTTCCATTTGTCTCACCCAAATGTTTTTATTTAAGTGTAAAGAAATTCAGTCAGGAACCTGTAATGACCATCCCTGGATTTTTGCAGTTTCTCTGTGAAAATGCTGTGAGCTCGAACTTCCAGGGCAGCAATACTTTACAAATGGAACAGTTGTAGTCCATTTCCATCTGGATCCATATGAAGTGGATAGAGAGACAGAAAATAAGCTCACTGCAGCTGTGTTGACTCAAATAGCATGGCCTCCAGGAAATCAACTACACTGTCTTTCAGAAAATGTTTTTTGACAGCTTCCCTGATCACCCCCATCCACGGAGGAATTATGCACCAGAGCAGATTCCCATGTTTCACTGGTAAGGTCTCTGATGCAGGCAGCTACTGCTGCTGATTTGATATTGTCCAGATTTTACTTTTCCCTTCTTTGTGAAGTTGGTGCATCTGTGCACAGACACCAGGATTCTGCAAGACTGGGGAATCTTTATTTTTGTAGACCATTGCCACACTGCCTGCATTGTCCATATCAGGAAAAACAGTAATCTCCCACACTGGTCCCATTAAGAGAGCATCAGCAGGTCTGCTCACTGTCTGCACACACTGTACTTCTCCCTCTGAAATTCCTGGAATTATGTGTTCAGAGATTCCTGCATAGCAGCAACAGAGAATTCAGGCTGCCTTCTTAGTAGCAAAATATGACCCCTTAGAAAAAAAACCAAAATGGATGGAACATCACATTTATTTTCCCTATGATAGAATATTATTGATCCTGTTTTCACACTGGAAATTAAAATGGAAACTAAAAAATTAATTCATGTTTTCTTTACCATAAGAAATGGAAGAGTTAAGCAGAGAAGCCTGATTTTCTAATTCTGCCTTTTTCACCTGCCATCCCTTTCCTCCCTTTGCTGTTCCAGTCATAATTTTCCTTCCCTAGTGCCTATGATAGGTCCCAAAGAATTCTGGATACTGTGGGGTGAACCTGACAATTCGTACTGGTGTATTAGGGTAACACCAAAAACCAGGACAACTGGGCACAGGGCCATGCCAAGCACTTTGTTAGAAGCCAGAAGAAAAAGGTTCTTTTTATACAACAAGCCCAAGAAAAGCCATACTTTCAGAATGCCACATCTTTCTTTCCTGGCATGACAAACATGCTTCCCATGAGGAGAATCTCACACAAATTTTAAATCCAGCCAGAAAACCTCCTATGTGATCAGAGGCAGGTAGACTTCATACATGCAGAGTGTGCAAAGAATGTAGTTAATATCTCCTTTCTGGAGCAAGTAAAAAAGCTATTAACAAACACAGCACGAGTTTCTCTGTGAAAAGCTATTTCTTGCGTACATAAAACAGAACAACTCCATCTCCCTTTAGGGTTTTACTGGAAAAGGGCCAGTGCTTTCTCATAATTAAATACAATTGCCTCAGTTGTGTGGACACTGTCAATAAAGAGCCATGTTCCTCCTGTAAAATTCATCAATCTTTAAAATGCAGCAAACACACTCTATTTTAAAAAATATGTGGCATTACTATCACTCTTATTGGGGAACATCCTTCTTTTATTTTGAGCTTCATCAGAAATGAATTCTTACAGGTTTCTTCTGTGATCTCCTTCTTAATAAAATGTGCTTTGTGAAAAGTAGCTACACTAGTAAGCATCTTCTTTGAAAATATTATCAGCAAGGTTTTTGAGGGCCTGTGATGTGCTGTTATTCAGTTTCAGCACTGAACCAGTACCTGTCACTATTTATACTGCACCGATGCAGTGTTCCGCACAGAGCTGGCTCTCTTTTAATGCCACGTAATGCAAATTTCTTCTGAAGGCATTCCACGGTGGAAGTTAACATCTCGTATAAATACAATGTTAACTAGCCATATGCATTTCTAGTATCAATAGAACCTTGTGGCTTGACAGCTGATCAGACTTATCCTTCTACAGTTAAATTTATTCACGGTTGCTATGTCAGTCCTATCCCTACCTCTGAAGAATTTTCTCACTCTTTCTGTTTTGTTTGTTTTTTAATCAGGGACTTTGCTGATTCCATCCACCCCTATAACCAGATGAATTAAGTTTTAACTATACCACATGTCTCAATATGTGTATTTCTAACACTGTACGGGTTTCCACACTCTCTGAATCTTGTAGAAAAAAATAAGTCAGCATAGTTACAAGCTCTTGCGCAAAAAGCAAGTTATAATTGGGATCTGTCATGTTGATGTGGCGAAGTCTATAAAGAATATAAGGAATATTCAGTGATTCTCTTTGACTTATAAAAAGCATCCTTTCAAAGTCTCTTTTTCTTTTGTGTTACTCATGTTGCCCTTGTACTTAACTGTAAATTTCAGTCTTACGTTTTTACAGTTTGTACACAGAATGAGTGCGCACTGAATCAAACCCAAAATAATTTCAAGTTAATATAGCCACAAAAACTGCATCACCCAAGAGGCCATTGCATTTACCAAACGGGTATATTTTCACAAGAAGAAGCAAATTCTACTTCAGAAATATTCTCCCTCATGTTTTAGTATGTTTTAGCATCAGCTGCTTGCAATAAGATGGAAAGCAGATGTTACCAAGAAAATATTTCCTTCTCAAACTAAGTGGTGTGCACTTCAAAGGACTTGAGGTGAAGATTTTAAAAGAGATGTGTGTAAAAAGAAAAAAGTATTTAGCAAATTTTTGAGATGTGAAAAGATAAAACAATTGTTTCAATGCCCAAAACACTGCTTTACAATATATTTTTTTAAGATTATGAGGGTTCTTTTGTCATGTTTTATTTTCAAATTGTATCATTAACTCAAGCAGCTGAAATTCTTCTATTCAGAACCCTTTTTAGTGCAGGCACCTCATCCTCTTCTTCCCCTTCCAAAACAGACACAGAACTCAAAACTCAAAAAGTCAGTTTGTTGGTTATACTGCTGTATCTTAGAACAACAGACAGAAAGTCCACAATATTTTCAGGTATTAAAGGCTTTTAATTTTGAATTCTGCCTCTTTCTCCTAGACTGAAGAGAATTTTACTGTGAGCAGAGTACAGGAGTGTAAGATTTTTCTAAAAGTAGATGAATCTAGACTGAAATTACTTCTGGGCTCAATTTAGTCTGTTTGTGTGCCTGGCTGTCAGGAAGCTTAATAAAGCTCTGAGCTTAAAGAGCCAGAGAAGCAAAAGTGAACACAAAGTCCCGAAGCTAAACGAGGAACACAAGCAGGTCTCCTTTCTGCTCATTAAAAACTTATCTTTAATCAGCCTCTGTCCACGGCCCTCTCACACCTGTCTAGATGGCCCCACTTATGTCTGTGGGCTTTATTTTGTGCTTTGTTATTTTGCAATTCTGAATGCCATATCCCTGCTCTGGCACGTGGCATCCGAGTTTTGTAAAAAGAGACTTAAATTACAGCAGTATTCAACTCATGTAATGTTCAACATCTGCAATACAGATGGCTGCACCAAAGACAGTTTCCCTACTGTCTCCTCAGTCACTGGACACAAGTGACAGTGAAGATTAATTACAACATCCAGCTCAGCTATAGATGTCTATGCTGCAAATGTTAGCATTTGTCCAGGTAAATCCTATCCCCGGGGTCTGACTGAAAAGTTCATCTTTGATTCTGTTCTTGTTAAACATAATTTCCATGTCTATTTCTTTCCCCCTTGTTATCAATGGAATCAGCTTTCTTCTCCCACTCTCTGTTCCCCACTGTCCTAACTTTTGTGGACACACAGAGCCATCAGATTCTGTGGGACCTGGGCACATCCTGGAACAGAGATCAATGATACATTTTCATGAGCAGCCTTTTCACAGACAAAAGGACTTCCCATTTTCCTGGCAGGACACTAAAGTAAAAAAAAAACACTGAATGGTTTGCCATTTCCACCACACATGAGCTCTGTCCTGAGTTAAAACCAAACCACAATTAAAACCAAACCAAAATTAAAACCAAACAATTTTTCCTTTTCCCTTGTTGAATGCATCACATTGAGAAGTTGAGATGCAAAAATACATCTGAAATATTTCATTGCAATTTGATTTAATGCTTTACTTTCTCAAATGTAATTGTTTTGAAAAATAGCTAATATGATTGCAAAAATACCACTATTTACTTTTTACCAGATACAAGTCTCCTATTGTCCCAGAAAACCATGTGTGCTATGAGGACTGTTGTCTGTTCAACACCAGAGATGATGGGATGGAGATTTCCAAAGCTATCTTAGACCTTCAAAAATTCCATTTAAATTATTTCTGCAGGGCATTTGTTGCACTGCAGGATTAATTCTTTTGAATAATATTAAGTCCCCTCCAAGGCCTCCACTGAGCTTCTCCAGGACAGGTGGAATATTAAAGTTATAGGACCAACCTGTATAATTGTTGCTCCAGGGATAACTGGGTAAAACTTGGGTCTGCATGGAAATAAATGTATTAACAATGTGAATCACTGTCTCAGAGGAAAAAAGTTATCTTAGTTTCCAAGACCATGCACTACCTGTTTGAATTCCCCTGCTGGGATGAGCAGACTCCCAAAGTCTGCTGCTTTTCCTGCCCTTTCTGATTTGCTTTGCTATATGCAAACACTTCCTCCTATATGAAAAAGAGAGTTTTCCTCCTTTCTCTTTCATTTATTTTTTTTTTCTTTTTTTTAAGTAATAGTTGCAGATCAAAGGTATTCTCTTGGTTTTGGGTAAAAAACAACCTTCATTCATCTCCGTTTATCCATAAATGCAAATATATGTATATATGTATGCATATATATAAATAAATGAATGAATAAAAGTGTTATTCAATTTATCTGGGAATTAATTTTACACTAGTACCGAAAGAAGAAAAAAAACTATGAGAAAAAAATATAGAATTTTTGTTTTCACTGTATAAAATGTGCTTTTGTCTATATTGGTACTGTCCAAGACTGCAATTCATGTTTGTGCAGTGGGCCCCATTACATGCTGTGCATGCCTTGTTCCTAAAGGTCAACCTGAATGTCTCTACCATGAAGTTCAATTTTTAGTCTTCTCCTGAAGGAATTTCTGTAACTCTGAACTCTTTTTTACACATGACAACTAAGTGACCAATAGGTATCTGTGTTCAAGTAAGGGCTGCCTCCACTTCTCCATCTTATCTCTCAGGTTACAAATTTTACAGCAGCTTTTGGCAATAAATGATCTGAGACTTCAACCACTGAGCTGAAATGTAAGGATGTGGTAGATATGTCTGAGAAATCCAAACAATCTGCTGACCTTGGAAGTGAAAAAGTATTGTAACCCAAGTGAAGTGCATCATTTGGATTTTTTATGCATTAACACCGATACATAAAAAATCATGAAAGGAAAATCACTTGGATGCAGAATGAGAAATGCCCAGCTGAGTTCAGGCACATTGCATATAGATTAATAATTTGGATGTCCTTCAGAAAGTTCATCTGAAAATTTCACAAACCTCTGGGTTAAAGACATTCTCCAACACTTTTAATAAAAAATGCTTTTATATAAACCACAGGAATTTTGGTACATTGCAGGCTTGTCTGGAGAACCCAGGTTACACATTCAGAGGAAAAGGCTCCTGTTCAGACCCTTGTCAGAGTGGCCCCAGATGCTGCTCCACTCTCTGGTCCAGGGGTGACACCCATCAAGATGAGTTAATGGGTGCTCTCCCATCACTCTGTGTTCTCTCCCATCTGCCTGAGTGCTCTCCCACTCTCTGGATCACCCTTCAGATTGTGGGGTCACTGCTCAGAAGTATGGGACACATTATGCAGGGGAAAAGCATTTCAGGACTTTGCAAGACTCATTACAGGATGCCTAGGTGAAGACCCAAGGGTGAGGAAACGGATGGGTCTAGGTTATTTGGGAACAAACATGGGAAAACAGAGGAAAAAGTGAATAAAAGGGGCTGATTGCCAGTACACAGGTTGCTGTTCAGTGCACTTTTATGACTGTGCAGGGTGCTCAGCAGAGTCTGCTTTATGTTATTAAGTCCCCTTTCTGAGGATTTTTCTATTACGTGTGCATATGTGTGTGGGGGTCTAAGTGCCAACAGCTAGAGTGGGATCCAGGGTCAGAGGCCCAGGGGTATGTGGTGCAAGCAGCTGGAGGGAATACAAATGTATGAGTGAGTATGTGAGTTTTAGCAAATATTGAGCTAGGCTTGCTGGTGAAATGGCCTGGCAATCAGATGTGCCTGTGTTTCTGTGGGGGAAGCCATGCAAGGAGCTGGCTACCAGAGGGGCCAGGGAAGTCCCAGCCAGCCATCGGTGGCCTCTCTGTATGTACATGTGCATTTGTGTATGTGTCTGTGAGCAACAGGGCTTTACCAGCAGCTGGAGAGGGGCTCTGGATCTCCAGGGTTCCCATGTCCATATGCTGGGATCTGGGTAGAATGGGAGCCAGGGGGTACGTACTGCCTCAGGCCAGCTACTGGACAGAGACACACATGGTACAAATATTCACAATATATACATACATATATCTCCTACTCATGGACCTTCCTCCTGATCAGCCAGTCAGGGGAAAAAATCAGACTGCTGAGGTTGTTTATGCTTGTGTCAGTGCTTGTTGATTTGATGGAACAGCCCTGCTTCTCAGGGGCTGCTCCAAGAACAAACAAAGTCCATAGATTGAGTGATTAGAAATCAGAAGGCTTTAATAAGATTATTTAGATGAAACAGAGATATGAAGAGGAGAGGAGAATCCCCCCAGCCAGCTCGGCTTCTGGGGTCCTCTCCCTCTGTCTGTCTGTCTCTGTCTGTCTCTGTCTGTGAGAACAGAGCAGCAAGAGTGTCTGTGTACAGTTACAAGGTATGAAAACAAATCCCAAAATAGAAGTGTTGTTCTTTGGCCAAAGAACACAATTTGAGATACATGAAAAAGAGAGCAAGAAGAGAGCTGTGATGTTTGCATACTATCAAACTGAAAACAATCCGACAACCTCAAGGCTGTAAGAAACAGTGAGGCACAAAAGTGCCTAAAGAAATCTTCTCAGGGTTAGCAATAAGTGCTGATTAGCCTGTCTCAGCTGATCTGTGTGTCCAGGTGTCTATACAGGTGTTCTATACGTGTGTTTCTGCGCGTGCCTACTGGGAATCCATGCGCAGCTAGGGAGTGTGGAGCTGTGACAGCCTCACCTATCAGCTCACTGTATTTCACACACTAACACAGAGACAATAATTTACATTTGTTTTACTTTAGAAATGGAACTTGAAGTAAGAAACTTGCATTTCTCTCTGAGTTTCTCTTGAATCATTACCATTTCTGCTGAAGGTTTTGCCAGCCCAGCTTCTGGAATGAAGTGTCTGCCACACTCAATTGTAATAATATCAACATAGTGCTTACATTGCAATCTCTGCCTGAAAAGCTCTTTGAAAATATCTGCTAATTAATTCAATTAATTAATACAATTAGTCTGTAAAAACACTACACACTCCTCAAGTCATCCACTTGTAAAGCATTTCCCTTCTAACTTTTAAGGACTAAAAATATAACTGCATTCGGTTCCCTTAATACTTATCATTCTTACTCCATGCCAATTAAAAGCTTATATATTCCTACCTAACAACTAGAAATAGAGAGACACAGTGTGAGAGGAGGGAAGATTGTTTTAGGATATTAAAGGGAATGTAATTAAATATTTGTTCAGGAGTAATTGTGCATAAATTGCATGAGAATTAAGTTTCATATCATTAGTACATCTTAATTAGTGTCTTTCCATGATCAATGTTTAACTCACAATTGTTTTGCTTTATTTTAAATTAAGTACTTCTTTGTAAACCCTTTACTTAAATCCATTACCCATTACTTTTTCTCTTTGTACTAGAACTGATGTTTTTGATGTTATTAAATGTCTGCAGGTGCCCACTACAATTTCCCAGTCATAACATCTCAACTCATTTCTCATATTAACTGAAATTAATTTTAGTATTTCTTGCCTTAGTTTTTAGACTATTTTTATATATCTATATTAAAAAATACATGGGTGAAGTAGACTTGTGCACTTAGCTGGAAGCAGCAGCCTTCTCTAACTTTTGGAGATGAAAGGTTAATTACATCAGGGGATAGGCCATACAGTACTAAATAATAGAACAGGAAGATGTGAATTAAGCCAGAGCATCTTTGATTTGTACGATGGAGCACAGTTATTACAGGTGCATCAGAGCAACCTTGGCTGCTGGAGGTCATCCGATCAAATATTTCTGAATTATGCAGGAACAGGCAATTTTATGGATAATAAAAACACTAATAGAGTTTTGCATAAGCATATTGCTTCCAAGGAGGATGACTGACTCATTATCTTCAGAAACATAAAGTTTTTTGCAGCTCCTAAAAAACAGATTTCCATCTGTAACTAAAGTTGCAATTCAAGATAGGAAAGTCTATGTCCTGGTCACCAGAGATGTTGATAAATTGCCACTGAAAAATCTTTAGGGGGACAAGTAATTTAAAAAAACCCAAACAAAAAACAAACCAAATCAAAAGCCAAAAATGCTCCCAAGTCAGTGTACTCAACATGAAATTTGGCATGTGTTTCTCTTTCCACATGCAACTTTCCATATGTTAACCATACATATCCATGTCCCTGCATTCAGTATGTGACATCTCCATTTCTATTTTTCATCATTTTAGTATGGAAAATTTGTAATCTTTTAATTTTGGTCTTTACTGAAAAAAATGGGCATGACAGAAAACTGTTAACCATTATCTATGAATAACTGTATTGACAGTTCTTATTAATGTGCAGTTTTGCAAGTCATTCTGAGAGTATAAGAACAGCTCTTCTGGATCAGACCACCAGTGTATCTAGCAAGGGAGCCTGAGCTTTTCATTTAACCAATTCTCTTTGCATTTTCCAGTATCCACACTTGTTTTATTAAGAATAATAGAAGTCATAATCCTGTTAATCCCCTCCAGTGTCTTGTTTGTCAATATGGGGTCCATGAATCTCTCTAGTTTTTTATTCAGCATTTTGATACTACCTGCCTCTTGAGCTTCCTGTGACAAAACTGTTGCAGTAATTTCAGTTATCATTATACCTAGTTGAAGAAAATAACACCTCCATGATCAAGTTGATGTTTCTTCAACAGCACTTCATGTTTAAGAGGTTCATATCAGTTGTCAGAAACACTTTAGAAAGAGTAGCAAATGAATGTGATTTGCTAGTAGGCCATCACCCTTTTGCCTGAAAACATTCATTGAAATAGCAGTAGAGCTGAGCCCACATCTCGGAAGTCTTTGTCCCTAGCCACTAGGTCAAGCCACTCTTACTGGGCTGCATTTGAAAGGCACTGCAATCACAGAGGAGGTGAGAAATAGGAGGAGTTAGGCTAACTGGTGATTTCAGGGAGAAGATGAAACAGCCCTCACTGCATGCCCTGCCCTCAGAGTAAGAGAACTTCTGCTGTAAACAAGGTGTCTGCGTGCGTAAAGGAAAAGGTCAAGAAGTGGATGTGTTAGTCAGTTAGAGCAGACTACGAGACATCTTCACAGTGTGGACATGGGAGGCAGATGCAGTCTTTGGAATATATCCAAGGAAGCTGAAATTAAAGGCCAGCCTGAAAAGAGCTACTAGGACAAATTGAGACTGACAAGGTGAAGTTATCTCCTTTAGCTTCACTAAACATGAGGGTGAATTGAATGACCTGGCACAGCATCTTGTAGCCTCGGTTTCCTCTGTTTGAGAGCCTGAGAAAAGCTGAAAATACACAAAGTAAATATTCATGAAGGAGAGAAGCTATTTCTGTTAAAGCAACAAGTTAAGTTAAAGCACAAAAAATGTATGTAAATTAGCTAAGCCAAAGATTAGGTTTCCAGCAAAATTCTGAAACAGTTTTTCCATAGCAATAATAGGGACAAAACTAATAATTTTATGCAGTTAAATCATGTTCTTGAAAGGGTAGATATTGAAGTTACCCATAATCATTGAAAGCCAGATTTGGTGATCTGGGAATTTTTCTATTCTGAGGACTTTCTGACAGTTAAACTACCATGCTTACCTTCAAGGGATAACATCCAAGGATACTCACACCTGAAATGGAAGCCAATACTGTTTCGTAAGACAGCATGAGCTTTCTGTGCAATCCTGATTGAGGAGATAATGTGGAGGCAAGAGCAGTGCTAATCTCTCCCCATTCTCCCTGTGGGCTCATTGCCCACTTGCACTCTGCTTTGATTGCTTCAATGCTAAATCTGATACCTGTGGACATCCATTCTACAACTATTGTGACAGGTGCCTGCTTCTGTACAAACCTCTTTGAGAAATACTCTAGTGGCTAGCAGAAACCTTTTCCTTCAAGAGCTTTGAGGACTTTAAAAGCTACCCATTTGATAAGAGCTGTTATTTCAATGATAACTAAAAAGAAAAGTTGAACACAAAAAAACAGGTATTTCTTCGGCCATTTTCTTTTGATTTACTTCAGATTTGAAAACATGGAGACATGACAGAGCAAGAAAAATCAAGTTAGGAAGATAATCAGAAATTAAATGACCAACCTTGACCTTAACTAGAATATCCAAGAATAAAGTTCTAGTAATTTTCTACATCTACATATATGCTGTCAGTGGTGTATTTACATGTGTCTTTTCACACTCTGACAATATCCTCATGGTGACATGTTAATATTTTAATAGTTTCCTAAAAATTTTCTCTCCACCACCTTTTCCATTCACCAAGAGTAGAAGGCAAATTTACGTATCTATATGATCAGCAGCCAGACTTTTCAGATATTCTTTTGGAATAAATCAGATACCATTAATTTGGTTCAGGGGTGGTCATATCCTACAAAATGCACAAGGTCCAGTAATTTGTAATGTAACACTTGATATTAAAATCTCAGAAAAGCAGAGCACTGTGCTATACTGTGCTTTCACTCCATGAAAATATGGTTCAGCTAGGGACCTTAGACTGCTAAAAATTGGTCTTTAAATCAATCTGATTATAAGTCATTTAGAAGGTTCAGTTCCACTTTCAGAGTCAGCTGGAACCTTAGCACTGACTGCAGTGAGAACACAATCTATCAGCAAGTCAGTATTAAAAAGCAACTAACCAAAGCACTATTTTTAACATCTAATACTTGGTTCAAAGAATGGAGACCAGGATATGAAAGAAACAAGAACAAGATATGCGTGCAAAAGTGTAAGAGAGACAGAGATAGAATTACCAATAGGAAAAAAGCCATAGGTTTCTGGAGGTGATATTAATGAGAGAAATGAGAAGAGAATCTCCATATTTTGCCAGTGGAAAAATACAGTGATTTTCTAATGGTGGATGTTGAAACCCCATCATCACCAAGTGGATTGAAGATAAAAAACCCCCACACAGAGGATAATCTCACAGTTGTGTCAGGCTGGGATAGAGAATAGATTCTCTATTCAGTACTTCAGCTCCCATATTCCTCCGTTCTGTCTATCAAACTCGTTCACTTCCCTCTTTTGTGAGATATATAATCATTCCATTGTACCGTGCACTGCTAATCTCTTGCTGCAATTTCTGAAATCTGTGAAATCACTTTTTATGCAGTTTATATTTCAAATCTCTTCAGGGTAGATTTGTGGCTCTGTATAAGTCTTTTTCCCTTGTATGAAGTGTATCAAAAAACAAGATGCAGTCACAAAATGTTCCCTTTACTGGATGACTGTACATGTTCATTTGATTTTTATCTTTCTGAAGACAAACGTATCCTCACATTCTCCCAGGAACTTGTAGTGAAAAACTTGAAATACTTTCTTTGCATTTTAATGAAAGTTATGATAACATTCCTATGAGTGAAACATGGCTCTGCCTTATTAAACAGATGAAATTCAATGTTCCTCATGCTTAGCAAGATGTATTAGAAAGATGTATTAGTAGGCATGAATAAAAAATCTCAACAATTTGCACTAAAGGATTCATGCAGCAGCTTGACCCATTGTTGTATCCATACCCTATGCTGCAGCCTACCAAAGGGAGGATTTAATATAAGCCTATTATTCCTGAAGTTTGTTGATTTTACACAAGAGCCCTCCTCCAAACATAAACAACCCAAAAAAACCCCAACCAACACTATTAAACTATTTTCACTTCCTCTTAGACACATACCTAGAGCAAAACAGACAAAACACCTTCTGGACATGAATTGTTAACTTCTCTGAAGATGCCCATGGGTGATGGCATCAACTATCACAGACTCCTTTGACGTATTGTGTGCACATTTCTCAAATACGTCAGATATTTCCCCAAAATGCCTGGAAGAAAACTCATTCCTACTGAGAAGGAAAAAGGCTAAGACCCTTTTGCATCATGTCCTCACTGGTTCTCCTGAGAAGAAATTAAGCTTTGAGAGTTTGGGCTTGCATAGCTTTCCTAATAAGAGAACTACTACACATCTGAAGTAGATCTCAGCCAGCCTAACTATAGCTCTGTCTGAGGCAAAACCTCCTCCTCCTCAGGCTTCACAAAACCCTTGAGTGTAGCTGTGTCATAGATTCCATTATAGATATGGAAAGAAATTGGATTTATACGCATTTATGATTTCTGTACACTTAAAGGAATGGATGATGAAGATAAGGCAAATGTGGACTTTGAACAGTTTTATCTTTCCAACAATATGCTTATCATATATTAAATGATGTGGTATTTTAGGGCATTTCTATTACATATCCGTTTCCAAATGTCTCGTTCTAGGTTGTTATTTCTTTGATGATTTCTGTCTGGTGGCCTTTGAGCCCTTTAGGGGGATTCAGACTCTACCAGTATTAACAACTGCTTTATGTTTGTCTCAGATGCTTAGGTTACAGCAAAGAAAGAATAAACTAACAGTAAAACAAAAGCTGTCACTGTTTCATTTCTTTTCTTTCTGGATCTCAACTGATTAAAAAGCCTGATGTACTATGTCTACATAATCGACACCTACTAGATGCGTATAAGATGCAAAATCTTACAACTGACCAAGTATTTTGAATTATCTGCAGTGTTCTGCTTTCAAATCAAACCAGTCCTGACTATTTGCTCCAAGTGGAAAATGCACTTACTTATCCCAAGCATTAGGAAGGAAATTCTGAGCTTTTAATCCCTTTTAACTCAACAGACCAACCAATCATGACATAGGAGTGACAGTCATTGTGAACATTTTATTCACTACCAGTTCCTCTGTGACAGAGAAAACAAAACGATTTTTTTGTTCAATATACTTTAGAGTGAACCATATCCTCTCAAGCGACTTTGTTAGTGAGGGTAGGGACAGATTTATATCTACGAGGCTTTGCTAGCGGGGTCAGTAGTTGATGCCATTATCTCACTTTAGCTGTAAACAAAGTGGGAGGAGAAAAAGAAGCAAAAGACTCCTCCATAGCCAAGACAAACAAACCACCTCTCCTTATTTCCATTTGGGAAAAGCAATGTCAGGGTCACAGGTGAGTGAGTGTCACCTCTGGGCAGTCTCTCCAGCATCAGCAGGTTAATACAGTGTCAAACCATCGCCATCCTTGTCCCCCCAGCACTTCATATTTTCCACCAGGACACCTCCAGGTCCTATGGGCTGTTCTCATTCTTGATGCTCCCTGTGCTGCCTGGAACATGCTTTGTTAGACACAGGCATTGCACACAGATTGGCTGCTAAGTTTTTCTGCATGTGTTTCACTGGATAATCACAACCAAGTACATAGATGACCATGGCCTGCCTCACTATGCACTGAGTCTTCTTAACAACACACATACTTAAACGTAAGACAGAGTTTAGACAAGGAGTGGGAGAAGTGATTTAATGTGTGTGTGGCTGTTGCACCCCGTGAGAACATGCCAAAAGATCTGCATCTGGGCTTCTGTGTGGAAAACCTTCAGGAAAATAACGTAATATTGTATTGTCAGCTCTGGAAAGCCCTGCCACCAAAACCCAGATGAACGGGGGCAGGCAGCTGACACTGTGGAACATGCTCCCGAGCAATGTCTGGCTTTGTAGGCTGGAACTCACGAGGGGAGGCTGTGACTGCAAGATACCCTTCTTTGTACTGAGTTTAGACAGTCCTCAATATATTTAATTTGCTACGTAACAGAATATTAATTATTCATGGGATTTGTTCTATTCAGTCCTTTTTATATATTCAGCCCTTATAATTTTTTGTCCTTAAAAATTTATTTAAAAACTTTAAAAAAAGCAACCCAGGAAAGTTTCAAAATGGTCATTTCAAACAAAGCTTCCATAACTAATATGAGAAACTGCAGAAAATTATAGCAATATTTTAAATCCCCCAACAATTTTTCACAGGAAACCTAGAAGATCAACTTTAATTTAACTGACATATTTGATATGCTAGCAATGAATTTTTGCAAAAGGTATTAACTGATTTATGGTTTTAATCTATGTACAGCGAGTGCTTTATGGAAATCACACAATTGTGGGCTGCTCCTAAACACATCCCTAGCAATGGTAAATTTAAAAAAATATCAAACACATAAACCCCTACTCTGTTTCATCTTTTTATATGAAAATTAGCATGAGAATGAATCCAAAAACACTGAATGTTGGTGATATGATGAAAAGCAATCTTAAATCATCTAAAATTGCATTTAAAGAGACTATTTGTTCTTTGCTGCTTTTTCTTGCTTTCTTATTATTCTTAGTATTCTTTTACAGAAAAGCATCCAATCAGAGTGACAAGTGCAAAAATGTTGATTAATCCAGCAATACCTTAATGAATCAAAATGAAAGGGTCGAAATACTTATTAAAAAAAAATAAAAACTTTCCTGCTATGAAGAAGTTCAAGTTTTGCTAAAGGAACATGCTGGAGAGGCACAGATACCCATGTATGAGATTCATGACTAGAAAGCAGAGGTTTGGTGATAGGTTTTAAACACAACAAATTTTTTCAGCATGTTTAAGTGGTTGTTTCAATATTTAGTCAGTGGTTACACTCTAGGTAAAATTGTAATTGTGCAGTTTTTTAGTGTATTTCAGCATTATCATGAATCAACAATAACAAACTTGCACTGAAGTTCCCAGAGCAAGTACCTTCTACCATGACCAGTAAGTACCAAGTCGCCAAAATACGTCCTAAATCCACAACAATAGAAAGTTTCCTCCCAGGAGAATTGAAGTTGCTTTAAATACAGGAAAGAATGTAGTGTGTCCCTCTTCCCACCTCTCCTTCAGATCTATCACAGAATCATATAATGGCCAAGGGATATTCCACACCAGAGAATGTCATGCCCATGACTCAGAAGGGGACTGATCTTGGTTTGGGTATGGGCTGGATATTGGGCTGAGTGGTGAGCAGTTGCATTGTTGCACTGTTACTCTCTCCATTATTATTATTACTACTACTACTATTATTATTATTAATAATAATAATAATAATAATACATTATTGTTATTACTATTATTTTAAATTATTAAGTCATTCTTATCTCAGCCCATGAGGACTATCTTTTCTTTCTGATTCTCCTTCCCAATATGGGGGTAAGGGGAATGAATGAGTGACTGCCTCTGCCAATAGCTGGGGTTAAACCACAACAAAATCTAAAAACCCCAGAGACAAAGCAGACCTGAAAGTTTTCAGTCCCACTACACACAAAGAGGAGCATAAGACACCTAAGTACCCATAATAATGTTAAATTAAGGTGAAACTAGATTTAAATAATCCTGACTGTGTTTCNCACAGAATCATATAATGGCCAAGGGATATTCCACACCAGAGAATGTCATGCCCATGACTCAGAAGGGGACTGATCTTGGTTTGGGTATGGGCTGGATATTGGGCTGAGTGGTGAGCAGTTGCATTGTTGCACTGTTACTCTCTCCATTATTATTATTACTACTACTACTA
>VZTN01030931.1:77856-127726 GCA_013400515.1 Erpornis zantholeuca
AATTGAATGATCTAAAACAAACACAGACGGATTTTGCTGCAATCTTGGGAAATGCTATGACCTTGACAGCCCTTCTCCCAGCTAAGCTGTGTTCCTCTGTTCTGTGGAGATCAAAATCTCTCTTAATCCGGAAAATCAAATATCTCAAAGCACAGCTGATCCTCTTGGCAGTCCTTTTAAATGTATAAGCAGATGAGGGCAGATTCAGTGTTCCAAGGGGTATCTCCTGTTTAGGATATGCCAGGTGGATGCTCTTCAGGTACACCAGAGTAGACATTATGCTGTACTGGACAGGTAAGCTCTTGAATGTTTTTCTCACTCCTCTCACCCAAACTTATAACTTTCTCATCTGTCCCTTTCCAAAGGCTATAAGTCAAGATCCTTTTCATCATAATAGTTCTTTTCTGAAGGACTAGAGTCTCTTTGCAAGTCTTAATTATTCCTAAGGCTATAAATGCCGTCCTCTTACAGAGGTTGTCCTCAGAATTTTGGTGCCAAAATAAAACAATGTTGATGTAATATATGGGTGTGTACTAACACAAGACTCCTGTCTGATTTCCTGATATTTAGAAGATATCACAGCCTCATTTCAGACTATAGAAGTGTCTGTTGGCACAACAGACAAAGATTTGACCCAGGATCAAAGGAAAAGCTACTGCTTTTAGGAGATGAACAGCTGGATCCCAGACTTGTTAATACATACAGTTTGAAATGTCACTAAATGCCTGCTGCCAGGAACATGAATTACTCCAGACAACTCAACTCTGACATGTTTCACAGAACACCTGAGGATGGAAGGGGTTTCTGGATCTTATCTTGTCTGGCCCCCCAGCTCAAGCAGGGTCACCTACGTTAGGCTACCCAGCATCACGTCCAGGTGAGCAGTTACACCTGGCTGACCTGAAGTCACTCCCCTGTCATAAGGATGATGATCTCAGTTTTCTACTAACATGACTGGAAACAAACTTTGGCATTAGAAATAGGTTATGTAAAATCCCCCCCCTTTCTGAGACCAGTTTTCCCCCTCCTAAGAATTCTGAGCTATTCACTGTCATCTACTGGAACGAAAATTCTCAATATATAGAGCACAGAGGATTAGAGGTCCTAGTAGTGTCTCTGTGTAGTGCACTATCTCATAGAACTGCAACAAATACCACTGCCTAATGCCCACTGAAAATCAACACTAAAAACTCTTTCCCCTCATTACGGACACAAATGACAGGCTTTCAGAATGATTAGCTGGAAATTGCCTTTTCCATCAGATACAAGCCCAGAGGAAGGAGGGTGCCAGAGAAAGAAGATGCTTATATGGGCTTCTTTGTAATGCAAATGTAGGAACATGCTTTTTATCTTCAGACAAGTGCAAGTGCTTCACAAAGATTTTATTTAAAGCTTGTGTTCTCATGCATTACAAAAGTGAAGCAAAGAGACATGCCAGCATTAATGAACTTCTAGGGGCTGTATTATTAGTTCAGAGGAATAAAGAGAGAGAGAAAGAAAGAGCACGCAATTTAATGTCAGACTTATTAACAAAGAGACAAATGTTATTCATGCAAGGAATATGGTAGAATTGAGTCATACCTCTGTTTACTCTGGGGACTTCATATAAACAGAAAACCAGTTCTGTCTCTATCAACATTTAAATCACTCTAGTGCATCCCTAAGATCCTTGTTTTTGGCTGTTTTTCTCACATTTTCATATCACAAAGCTGTAGTGACAGGAAGATGCAGTTCAAGTGAATGCATCTGCCTGCAAGGCACACTCTCTGTTGTGTGCTTGCCTGGCATTTAGCAGTGATGTTGTAAACACATAATGTCATGACTCCTTTCATTCACTTTCATTTCTGCTCAGAAAGACATGCAGAGTGAGCTCTGCAGAATGGGCAGAGATTCACAGGCAAGTCAGGAGAAATGAGAAGAAGAAAAAACATGAAACAAAACAAAAAACCCAAAGCCAAAACAAACCTCAGAATAATAGAGAATTCCGTTAATATAATCTTTATTCCCTTACGCTATCAGCTACATCTCCAGGAAGACAGCAAATGTCACAACCCAATGTGGGGGTTTTTCTGCACTTCTCCATCTCTGATGGCACAGGCACCCTATTTCCTTCGAGATAGTAGTTTCCAAATAGGTGAGAAAGGGAAGGGCTGACACACATCTAAGGGTATCCAGATGAGGAGGCAGAGTAACACCATTTCCCAGCTAAGCTATGAAACCCAAGTTATCCAACTCACTGATATAGATTGCCTTGGCAAATGCAGAGCCTCCAGCAGTTTAGCTGGTCCAGCACTGGACTCAGAGGAAGGTTCAATTGACTTTGCAAGGTCCTTTTCCATCTTATTTTCTGCAAGGCAGAAACAGCCTGAAATTCAAGCTGGAATTGATTGACTACTGAGGGAGAGAGTAGGAAAACTTACAATCCTGTATCTACATATTTTAAAGATCATGTAATCCACAGCACCTTGGTAGTTAGCTGGTTTACATATTATTGCAGGTCTCACTTTCCAAAAGCACCCAGCAAGGTAGGGGATCTTTCCCCATTGGCCAACATCAAAGGTTGTGACATAGCAGTCAGCTCACTTGACCTCATGGCTGTTTGGCTGTCCTTGGGAAGAAAAGGATAGGAACAGCTCATGTAAGAGGTTGACATGGGAACCTACACTATAGTATATAAAATTGGTTTCCAAATAATGCTACATCTTATTGAGGGAACCACTTTTACCTAAATTAAGGCACCTCTTTTAAAAACTTTGATTCATACACACTGCTATTAAGTCATTCTAAGAAAAAAAAAAAAAAAAAGCAGGGAAGGAAGGAGAGAGAAAGGCCACTTTATTGTAGGAAGAACTGTTGAAAAGATTTCTGCAGCCAGAGAACATACTGATTAGAGGTTTTCAAGGGTACTCATAATGCTGCATACTTCTTAGGCAAAAAACTCCTCCCATTTTACATAAAGAATGGGCTGAACTCTTAGAAACTAAGAATTCAAGGGTTTTCTTGAGAAAGCTGTTCCTTTAACAGAGCTTATATTCACATTTAGATCCACCCCCCCAAACATACACACATTGAGGAAAAGTTTCCATTTCAGCTGACTGATAGACATGGCCATTTTCAATGTCTCCCCTTGTATGCTCAAAACCAGAGTATAATTCTGGTTATGACATTGTGACTGGCCATAACTCTAGATATTACTCTCAGATGATAGGAAAAAGACAATGGTGTTTCCCTTCCACCAAGGACACTGCACAAAAAACTCTGCTTGTTTCTGAAAACTGTTTCTGTGACTTGTGCCGCTGTTACGATGTGCGTCCTTGTTCCACCCAGAACAGAGTCAATTTTTATGCAGTGAACCATGACAAGGCAGAGCCTAGAGTGGCTCCAGGAGCATGACTAGGAAGTTATTTCAGACTGTGTACATCATTCTCAGGCTTGGGCAAGGGGTTCTCTGACTTCCAAGAAAAAGGGTGCAGCTTCCAGTCCAAAAAAACATGGTGGGAGGGCGAAAGCCAGGGTCTGTGGTAAGCATTTTCACATGTGAGTCATCCCCTCTTTTATATACTTCTGTCATTAATATTTTTGCTGTTACTGTTAGTTTTATCTCGTTTATCTCTCCAGTAAATTGGTCTTATCTCAACCCACGATCTCTGTCTTTTGTGCCTTGCATCAGTGGCCTTTGAATGGAAGTACTAAATCCCATTTAATTAGGAAATACCATTCCTAAACCACAAAAATGTACCATTCACAACAGATGGAGCACTCAGACAATCCTGCTCTAGGTCTTCGGTGGCTGGTAAAGTTTACAAAGAGATGGGAGTTTCAGTGTTTATGCTCCTGACTCCTTTGATCCCAAGTGTGCCTTTCCTCTACACTTCCCCTCAGCTTTCAGCAGTGGTAGGGCAGAGAACATTCCCAGCTGTGCCTGCAGGTTTCACAACTTGTTAATGGTGGGACTTCACCTTGCCTTCAGAATTTGCTGACTCCCGGCTGGGCTGCGTGAAGCAACTTCTCCCTTGACAGTCTACTCCAAATATTAAGCTTTTGATTTTTTTTCTTCAACATATTGTTCCTTGCCTTGGAAGCTTGACTGTGTTTTAGAGGCAAGAGTAGGCATATTTCCCCTACTGAATGGCTGTGAAATGACAGATAAGAGGTAGAAATAAAAAGCATAGTAAAGAAGAAAACAGTTTCTTTAAATGTTGGGGAATGCAAAGGAAGCATTCCTCACCTTCCAACCTGTAAAAAAACACTAACTAAAAATGCAAAAAAATAGGATTTAGAACTCTCGCTGAACTTATCTGCTGAATAATTCATGAAAGACAGAGTTGGGTCTGTTTGAACATCCCCACTAATCACCAAGGATTATTTAGTTATTGCTCACTGGAACACAAGTAAAATAAGCCATCCAAACTTAAAAATGTAAAGATCTTCAGAAGAAATAAAATATCTACAGGCAACACATGACTTCCAAGTAATTGGAGTAACCTTTGCCTTCCCTCAGACTCCATCCAATGGTCAGAAAAATCCCACCTGTCTTGCAGAGAACAAGGATATTCATTATGCAGGCCCATCACAATTCACTGAAGCTCACTTCCCACAGCAGGAAGTGCCCTCCAGGAGAGTGGAGTTAAATGGCCCTGGAGAAACAGAGGGAACAGAGATAAAGGACTTACTGAGACCTCTGGCTGGAAATGAAGCCTGTTCTATCCTACCCATTCATCAATTTGGACAATTCATCTTATCCTTTCACCAATTCCTGTTTATCTCAACACAGATTTTTCAACAACACAAGACAAAAGATTTTTCCCCAAATAGAAGTCTTATTTCCTCTTTGCATTGTCAAATATTTATGAATGCTTATTTTCAACTTATCTGGCACCCATTTCTCTTACCTGGGTCCTGTAAATCCATGGCTGTGGCATACCAGGTCATCAGTGCATCTAGATTCTGCTACAGCAGCTTCTTCTGCCAAGCCTGTCTGGCAAAGTGCCAAGTTACCAGAAACAACCTCTTGATTTGAGAGTTCCAGCGACTCCTTTATGGGGCAGCTGAGAGATAGAAGCCTGGTGATCAGTTCCAAGCAATTGCTGTACCCAGTTCCCCATCGCAGGAGGTGCTGGCATCCCTGTTGCCACAGAAGGTTGTTCCTTGTCTCTTCTCCCTTCCTTCCTTCCTTGTCTCTTCTCCTTCTGTTCCGCATTCTGACTTCTGTATATTTTTGTGGGCAGTCAGTATATAAAAGTGGGGAAGCTTTGCAGTGAATTTTGCAGTGCTGTTTTCTTGGGTGATTGACCCTTGGTGACATAGTGAAGCTAGAATGTTCGAATGGCTGCACTGGGGTTTTGGAAATGGATACTGTATTTCATGCCTAGGTCTCAAATGACCAGCTATGACAATGCACTGGAATATGAAGACAATCACCTCAAATCTTAATCTGGAAAATATTTTTCACCCAAGACAGGTGCAGGAAAGTTTATACAAACAGAGGAAAACAGTTGGGAAATGACTACGTAGAAGGGCACGTGGGATTTAAGGCAAGAATAGGCATTAAGTGATGATATGCTGGCTAAGTACTCAGAGCAGGAATTCAGAACCCAGCAGTCAGCTGGAGCCCTTCCAGTCATGTCCTTTCTAAGATTTGAGAACAGCACCTCAGTGCAGCGGGTACTTTCTGCCCCACAGATGAAAGGAACCATCTGTAAAGCTTTAATATTATATTTGACTTCACTTAGGCGTCAGAGTATCCTTAAAAATCTGTAACTTAAATCAGAGGCCTAAATACCATTTTTAAATCCCACTTCTGAAATTCTCATTATGTTACCATGGAAGAGAACAGTGTTCATGTTGCAAACTAAAACTCTTGGGAAAAAATGCAAATTGTATGTATATATTTATTGCCTAAATCAAGTCCCTAATCAGGATGGGGTGGGAGGAAGGAAGAGATAGGTAGAAAAGAAATCTGTGAGTGATACTCACTTGTTCATTGTTTCCTCAGGGGGCCAATACATTTCCTTCTCTTTAACCATACACTTCTACATGCCTTAAAGCCTCCCTGAAGATATTCCGATTTTCTTGCCTATGAAGATGTAATGTGCAATTAAGCAAGCAGTGAGAGTTTTGGTTTTACTCCGGTATTTCTTTTTCATCCATGAAAACTGAACCATAATTAATTCAGTTAAATTGAGAGGCAAATAGCAAAATTCTGCAATCTGTGGAATTGAATATTGGGTATTTGTTCAGAGAACTAGGAATTGCTTCACTGTCTCTGTAAAGAACAGTTCCTCAGCTATGTATCTCTCCAGAAGGCTTACAAATGAGAATCAAATGTGTTCTCCAGGGAACATTTGCTCTTATGGTACTCTTCCCTCCTCTGTTTTTGTACAAACTCAACACTAGTAACTTGGATTTCACAGCTAAAATCCACTGAAATGTTGTCATGCCTAAGCATCATCTCCTGAACATTCCTTCTTGAAGGTTATAATGCACTGTTTGCTGGGCTTTGGCTGAACAGCGTAGTGAAAATAGCTGGATCCACAGCAGGCAAATCTAAAGCTTCTATATCTGTATCTATATCCAGATGATATATAGATTAGATAGATAGATAGATAGATAGATAGATAGATAGATAGATAGATACAGATCTGAGGCATGGCATTGGGGTGTTTTTAGGAAAGTGGCAATATGATAGTATCTAACAATGTAGAAAGTGAAGTGAGCACACTCAAATATCTGTATCTGCCCTTCCTAGAGCTGGAAATCAATACCTTCTCCCCATCAGAAGCACAGTTCCTGTCCATTTCTCTCTGAATCCCTACAGCTCACTTAGCATAAGGGAGAAAGAATGCCACAACACAGTTTATTTGCAGGTCTGTAGGAGCAGGGACAGTAGTACTGCTCCCATCCTCTACCTTCAGTGTGCTTTGTTTCTGGTGATGAAAGGACATTTTGATTGTCCTCATGTGGGAATAATATGAAAGACTTTCATGGTTCAGTAATATTTGGTCATTGCTCTCAGCCAGGACTTGTGGTATTAAAATACCACAAAGGCATCAATGGAGCACATACACACAACAAGGCAAACAAACTGCATCATCAACTAAGATAATTTCAATACTTATTTAGACCTAAAATGAGTTTAAAACTTCACCTGGAGGCAAGAAGCATGCATATTCAGTTCTGAAACACTACAGTGTTTTTGCAAGCCCCCAGCTACACTACTCTGACCTCCTCTTTAAGCAGCTTTTTTTGTGTACCACTGTAACGATAACATGTAGGTTTATGTAGGAACATAAAAGCTTCCAGTTCAGAACCAAACTGGTCCCTCCCACCTGACCTCCTCCTCTGGCAGATGCTTCAGAGCGGTGGCAGAGGCTCTGCAGGGTGTCTATGGTAGAACTAATGTTGCCTGGTCTAAGAAAATTACTATCTTCACCTCTTCTGTTGCATTCAGTACTAGTCAAACTCATTTTGTTGACAAAATGGCTAGCAGGAAGAAAAGAGATCTCAAGTGCCACCGATGCCAAGCTCATAATGCTAGAACTCAGACTCATTTCAAGTTTCAGACCCCATAAAAATGCAGAAAGCTGTGTTGCTCAAAGGGAACAGTGCAGGCTCTTGAGGGCTGCTTTATTAAGGCAGAAAATTGGTCGTTGAGATAGGTGTTATGCCATCAGTGATGATGAAGGGCAGGATCAGCTGATTGCAGTTTTCTGGCCCATTATTTATTTACACAGATGATTAATTCCTCTGAAGTGCAAACATTTATCCACAATTCCATTACCTAACTTTTCCTTCTAAGTTCTTTGTAGGACTAGGCACACTGACAGCTTCAGTAACTACCATCTAATTAAAGTAATTGTTGGACTGCATTTCTTATTCTGTTTCATGTATAATTATACTCCATGGGAAATCTTGTGGGATTTGAAACAGACTTTTAATCTATTCCACATGAATCAAAAACAACTCCCAAGAAAATAATTTAATAGTCATGTTTAACAGTGGGCCACTTTATTTGCACCAGAGATTTCACAGTCTCAGTGCTACTCTTAGACCTTTTCACTCTCACAGGGACAACAAAAGGGCTCTATCAAAAGGAAAATCTTCCTAAAATTTTTGTACATTAATTAAGTTGATTTTAAAGGGAAATATTTGCTGATTTGTTTGGAAAAACTCTCCTAAAATGACTGACAGCTGCTTATCCTGAAGTTTTATGGACAGTTGCACTTTTTTTTTTAAATTTTGTTCCTTAAATTTACCATGGCCCATTCATACTCATGAATTCTTCTTCCTTCCTACCTGGCATGAAAGTAATACCAATTTTTGTTCACTGATAGCATGTACTTTCACTACTACTCTGTTTATAACATCAGTTATGTTCAGAGTGTCTTATTCAGGCACTGGTATTGTTCCATTTCTTCACTGTAAATAGGATACTGGGAATAAGAAAAAAGACCTGCCACTTCTGTGATACTTTCATGCTCAGAGTGATGTAATTAGGGTCCAGACAGTACAGGTGCATTGGAAATGGACATTTATGAGGTTACCTGTGGCTACATTTAAATTCAGCTGCTGGGTGTGCACCATATCGAGACACCAGAGCATCAGGCAATGATCTACTTGAGCACAACATAGTCCCCTTAAAACACATCAACAATTTTCTTTTTGTGGAAAAGAGCAAATCATGAGAACTGGATCTCAGTTGAGCATGGGGTCAGGTGTTTTGAGGACCAGCACCTTAGGATGGCAAAGCACTCCTGTGTCACTTATTTCAAACATGCCACAGAGAGAGGATACAGCTTCTTACTAATCTTTGTGAAACATGAACTCTTCTTTCAGCATTTGAACTGAAAATTGCTCAAGTTGTCAGGTTCCTAACTTCAGAGCATTTAAAGGAAAAAACTCAAATATGCTTTACTTTGGGCAGTTTTTAAAATCTGGTTATGGATGTCCAGTTTTGCTTCATAGATATAAAAAAGCCGAAGCTGTCTAATCCTACAGGTGTTTCACATACAATACAAACACTTCAGAGTAGCAAGCATTCAGGGATCTTTTCTTCATCTCCCAAGGAAGAGAAACAGTGCCTGTAGTTATGCTTCTGAATAACAAACCCTGCAGTCTAGATTGAAACACTGTAGCTTGATTACTTGCAGATTTTCATACTGGCTAAAATTACCAGATAAGTGGATCTACAATGTTCTCCTTTGATGCTTTATCACACTGTCTTTCTGTGATTACAGTTTATTAAATTAAGAGTGGTCATTAGAAATAGAGGTTGCCAAGCTATTTATCAGGTTAATTAACTCAGCATTTTCCTGCTGCCTTATTGATTTGGCAGTCTGAAGCCATTGGACAAACAATTTTATGGAGATGTTTATTGCAGTTATAGGATATTATATAGGTATTGAACTTTACTGTCATGTCAGCTAGCCAGTACTTACATAAACTGCAATTATCTTATGCAGGTAGATCTTGACCTGCACTCAGACTTCATCCTGACTCAGTACACAGGGAGGAATTTCACTCTCAGTGGTTTGTCAGATTTTAGCCGATAGGGCTTGCAGCTGGCCAAGGAACCATTTCTTATCTCTGAACAGACAGCCTGAGCAGGATCATGTAACATGAAGATGGTCTGGGAGACTGCAGTCAGAGCACACAGCAGACAGGTTCATCCTACAGACCTGGGGTCACTCTTTGGCATTATCTACCACCTCACCCAAAGAAGCATCTAACAATATGCAAAACTAAATCGTGAAACAAAGGTTGAATACAGGTTTTGTGAATATCTCCTTATGTACTTACTGTAAAACCCTCCACAATCATTTTGTGAGGCTTTTCTAACCTTTTCCACCAAAGTGACACATTTCAAAACTACTGGTGAGAAAAGATCACATTTCTCAGCATGATTACAGTGCCTCAACAAAGAACTAAATGCCTTTTCCCCTAATATTCATACATGGCATACAAATATTTGTAGATTATTCCCCTGCATTTTTGTAAAAATTTAATTCACAGTCCAACTGGTAAGCTAGTGGAATGTCTGTGAATGAGCTCTTATTCTAATTGACCACTTACAGTTATATCACTTGCCAAAAGAATGGACATTTCGAAAGAAAATTAATGTTATACAGGGAACAAAACCTTTTCAAAATGACAGCAAGACAAAGGCACTATTTTGTAAATTTCTTGAAAGGGTTAGGCACACAAAAATCTTTCAAAAACATTCTGTTTTGGAAACACTCCTCATAGTGCAGGATGTTTCAGTGGGGTTATCTTACCTTTCTTTCATCATTATTATTTTCCTGCCTCTGCAGAGCAGAACTGCTTTAGTTGGGTAAGGGCACTGTGTGGGCCAGTGGCATCCTGGAGCTGGGGGAGTGGTGGGGCATCCCCAGGATGGCAGGGAGGGAGCAGAGCAGCTTGGGAGCACCCAAGCAGGGTGGGCAGACCCAGGACCAGGGAGAGGGCGTGTCTCCAGCAGTGGCCGGGGGCCTTGGCAATTTTATCCCATTTTATCCCATCCCTATCTTCCAGCAGAGATGATAACTGTGCTTGTCTTTCACCGCCAGAGCCAAGGGGGTTCTTTACACTGATTACAGAAGCTGCCAAATCTAGACTATGTCCCCCACTGTAGGCAAGTTAGTGCTACACTAAACACCTAAATATAATTACCACGATGTGATATAATGAATATGCTATTATTATACCTGATTAATTTTGAACAATTTGACTACTGAAGTGGCAGACTTTCATTAGAGTGAATTTGATCTTACTGCTTTTTTCATCATCACCTGTGGCAAAGAAGATACACTGCTCTGCAAATACTTGCTGTTTAAAGAGAAATACAAGAAAATTCCTAATCTCCTTCACACATGATTCCCTGTAGGTGTCTTTGTTAAATATATGTATTTTTATCTTAATTTGACCAAAAAGCCGAGGTCCATACAGCTAGTCAGTGCAAAATTAACATGGGACCAAATAAAAATTAATAAATAAATATGAAAAAAACAAACAGCAGAGGTTCACAGTCTTGTGGGGAGGTGTTGGCTGATAGGTCCTTCTTCCAATGCACAATCAGTTTTTTTCTTTCAAGAGAACTTGTCTCCTTTACAGTACTTGATTTTTTGGTTTCCCATCACACTTTTAGACTCGTTACAGATGTTAACATCAGCCTTAGAACCTCTTCCAATATAAAAATCAGAAGGGAATGACTTTTTACCATAAAGAGGGTCACTTAAAGTATTTTTTCATAATAGAATAGACCAGTAGAAAAACACAGAGGCCAGGAAAACGCCCTTTTGTTGGAAAAGGTCTGAACATTTAGTCCATTAGATGTGTAAAGGGTGATAATTTACTTTACCAAAATTGCAGTCGAATGCTATATTGAAAATTGAAATGGTGAGATTTTTGTTTTTTTCTGGGGAAAATTCTAGTCCTTAGGGATTATTATATTGTATTTCAGAAAGCTGGCATCAGATGACAAAAAGAGGCTGGTAATATGGGATTTCTAAAGGATATTTAGAGCTAACCGCATTGAACACCTCTCTGGTGACAACTATGTTGAAGACAGAGAAGAAAAGCATTTGAGTGGATAAAAATTGTTTTCAGAATAGCATTTTACCTTGCTAAAAGGTTTATTTCCTCCAACCTCAAACAGCAGTGTCACTTAAGAAATCTTTACTGCTCTTAAAATAAATGTCAAGTTCCCCAGTGAAAAACCAGATTGTAGAGAGGATGTATAGGAAATAGCCCAAGGGCTGATTTGTTGACCTTCTGTCCTCCTGGTGCCCAGAATTGGATAGCTGTCCTAAATAAAAGCATAGTAGAGGAAGGTGTGATCTATGCCACTTACCTGGAAATTGATATGACACAAAGTCATAAGGTCTGTGACATTAGATGGCTCTCATCGATTCAGAAATTGTGTCAGTCTTCATCAGACACTATCACAAAATACCACAAAAGGGGAAAGATCCCCAAAAGACAGCAGAGGCCGATGTTAGTCAGGAGAAAACTGGACTCTAAAACAATGCAGGGTTTTTTTTTCTCCTCTTTCTAGACTGATAAAAACAATTCATGATGCATTCAACTCCAGAGACAAGAGTTAGTCACACTCAACTTTCACAACCTATAGGTATTGTCAAATATTTCCAATCTCATTAAATAATTTAAATAAATTTATCTAACACAGATATGTAAGTACAGGTGAATATATAAAATACACAGATTTTTAAGAGACTTTAAATCTAAGGAAATAAAAGTACTTAAAATAGGTTAAAAAATAAAAGGAGAATAAAGTCCCTAGGAGGTTCCATATCACAAAAGGGCTGCAGTAAAAAATAAAATAGAAAATCACAAGTTCATGAACCTATCATTCTGTGTTCTGTTTCTGATTTGACAGTGTAGTGGAATAACTTTAATGCAATGATGCTGAGTGCCTAAAAACTGAAAGAGCAATTACAACATCTAGCATAAATGGAAAACCTACTGTGAATGTGTTGCAAAATTTCTGTGTAAGCAATTTAATTTTTAAAGACCAACATTCTTCTTCCCTGGAAAATAGCATTGCTGCATTTGGAGAATTTATAACAACCAAGAAAGAAAATTTATTGTAAACAAAACTGAAAGTAACCTTTCATTGTAAATGCAATGAAAGAAATTAATTAAATAAATAAATATAATAATCAGGATTTCTAACATAATTCCAGCATGAATCCAGCATACTTTTTCATTGTGCAGAAGAAAACATGTTTAAAAATTACACTGGGTGACCACATTGATGAAAGATTTTTAATCTACTTTTTAATGGTAAAGCCTACTGCTAAATTGGTCAAGATATTTAAAAATTATTACTGATTGGATTCCTAAATTTTACCTATAGAGATGTGATATAATCAGAAGCACACCCAGTAGTGCTGCTTCTGGGATTATACAGCACTTGGCAGTGGTATATGGCAGAGTAACTCAGCCTACAGACTATAACAAGACATGTCCAGACTGAGAGAGAAGGTTTACATTAGATGTTAGCTAGAAATCCTTTGCTGTGAGGGTGGTGAAACACTGGAACAGCTTGCCCAGAGAAGCTGGGGGTGCCCCATTAGTGTTCAAGGCCAGGTTGGGTGTGGCTTTCTGCAACCTGGTCTGGTGGAAATGTCCCTGCTCATGGCAGGGGGGTTGGAAATGAATGATCTTTAAGGTTCCTTCCTAGCCAGGCTATCCTATGATTCTGTGAATATCTAGATGTTACAGGGAAAGGAGAAGAACTAGTGCTGAAACATGCAGATATTCTACCCACAAGTCTACCAAAAGCCAAGGGCAGCTCCTCAATGACACCACCATCCTTTTCTCAGCAGAAATACCAAAGCTGCTCACATTAAAAAAGGGTACATTTCTTTAATGGGAAGCAAGACTGCCACTTTTGATGGGCAAAAAATTGAAGAGCGATTTCACAAGAACCTTCCTGAAATCAAGCTAGAGGGAGAAATGGATGTTTCCGCCAAGATAAACAGAAGAACTCGTGTTAGTAGCTATTAAATAATAACCCAATAAAGGTAATAAGTCCTGCAAAGACATGAAGCCTGCATGTCCCTTTAACCATGTTGCTTATGAGCTTTATTTTGCATAGCAAGCATATTTAATTTGAGTACTCGAGTAGAGGTGTTTGGATTTGTGGTTTTGCTTTGAAATTTTCTTAATTATGACATTTCTAATCTGCCTTTGCAATTTTTTCTTTTTTTCCTGTGGAATGTGTAAATTGACTCTCAAAGAGCTGCTGGCCATGTCCGTGCTAGTTCTGTTATTCACATCTTTTCTCTTGCAACTTTATTGTTCCAAACATGACAGAGACCTACACTATTCCCTGAGAGTGATGAAGATGCTGCCCCGTGCTTTGTCAAGGTCTGTATAGATGCCTCAGGGAAAAGAGATATTTGTTTCCTTTGCCTCTCCATCCTGGTAAGACTGTCTGCCTTTGCTTGGCAAGTAGTGCATCCCCTTTAATCACATTGTCTCCTAGCCCCTAGACTCAAACTCTCCTCCTTAGGCCAGGCAGCCTGTGGTGGACTACCTGAAATTGTTCTTAACTGTACTTTCATTTGCAGACGAGATTCTGCATGAGAGCTGCAAGGTATCAAGAAAGAAAAAGTTTCTTTAAAAAAAGCCAGTGTCTCACACTGTAAGGGTAGGAGATATTTTTGAGGTCCTTTGAGCTTAGGACTGCTGAATTAAAAGTTTTGGTCAGTCTCCCTGCTGAGGGGCAGAAAGGCAGTGATTATAGAGTGACTACTGTACTGTATTAGTGGAAGGTGATGATATAAAATAGCATCCATTAAGAATACCCTTAAAGTTGTCTAGAAGAAAGTCAGGGTAATATTTGTAGGATTTAAAAGGGAATGTGCAGATATCTGAGGCAGTATCAATAAAGTAAGTTTTACCCATGAAACTCAATGGACTGAACCTTGATAATGTTCCCCAAGCTCTTCCCTTTAATTTTCCTTTTGTCTCTAAATTCTGGGCTCTAGCTGTAAAATTCCTACAAAGAAAGAGGGTCTTTAAGTACTTCCAGCTGTGCCAACACCTGAAGAAAAAGGATGTCTCAGGAGATAACTGCAATTGAATATCCACATCAAAGGAATTTGAGAAATTTCTGAACTTTAGTTGCTTATTCACATCATATCCTGGGCATTTCACAAGATATAACTGTGGAATGGAAACCAAAAGAAAACATTACTTTTCTATTATCCGTGCCTTTAAACAGTGAGACAAATCTTGTTCTTCAGTTGGGTGGGAGCTGCCATTTTGAGTCAGATGAGATTGTCTTTCAAAGTCAATCACAGTGTTCATACTGTCACTCAAAAACCTTTAGTGGTTTTTTACTTTCCATCGAATAAAAGTTAACCAGTACAAGACAATAAACATAACACAATAAACTGCTTGACCACAGAAACAGTCAGTCAACAGACTTTTAATTCCCAGATTTTTAATTTGTTTTTGAGCATTTACAAGATTGTAAAATCTTTACAACTGGACTCTCCCAGTTTCTCTGTTTTTCATAGTATGGATCACTCCACCAGAATCAATCTATATAACATTTAGCAATCCCCACCAAAAGTCTGCTTGTGATAATGACTAATAAATAAGTTTATTTGCTTCTGAGTTCTAATCCTTCCTGACACTCTTGGGATATTTTCAATTTCCATGACAGCTAGCAGTTCCTCTCCTGCCTCCATTTTAACAGGACATTTTCTCCATTTTTTAATGTCTATATTTTTAAGGTATACTCCAAATATTAGAACTGTCATCATAACGTTTCAAGAATTGGAAGCACTGTGGTGTTGAGGAGATAGCAAACAATTATACTGCAAATTAGTCATTCGCAGAGCTACAATCTGCAGTCTCCAGTGGAGCATAAGCAGTTGCAAACCTATATCTAAGCACACCTTTTTACTCAGCAGCCAAGGTCATGTTTTTGGAGCTGTGATGGATGGCTTAGCCATGCCAGCGTTTCTCTATGTGAGTCATAAGGGATGTCTGGAGAGGGCATCACTCACGCTGCCAGCAGGCACCAGGGAGAAAGGTCACTCTTCCACCCTGCCCCTGCACGCTGGCTCCGTTCCACACAGGTGCTCCCTGAGGGTGCATCACCTGGGCTCCTCTCATGCTGCCTGCAAATCAGGTGCTGTGTGCTGCAAAGTACACACAGCAGATCAATGGCAGCAAAACACCAAATGTTCTCCAGGTATAAATATTTGCTGGCGGTGGGAATGATTTCCTGGATGGATAGCAAGAATTTTCCAATTTGCAAAGATCTCATTTCGAAGGGTTAAACCAGTGAAGGAATAGAAGATGCTGTAAGAAATGGGGAAGAGTAATCTGAATTAACATTTCGCCATGAGAACAGATACTAAATTAAAACTGCAGCATGAGGACACAAAGCAGTTTGCATGACATTTTGGAGTGAGATTTAGCAAGTAAGTGCTGCTGATGAATTTCAATCATGTCTTGTCTCATTAGAAAAGGACTGCGTTGATTTTTACAGCAATCCGAAGGTTAAGGTCTTTACCTTTGTGAGTTGTTGTACATAACAACATTTGGATCCAGACAGAAGGGACGTTGTTCCTTGATCATTCCTACATCATTTTCTTCTGAAAAATTCTGTTCAGCACCATCCCACTGTGAATAAGCTATACATACCCCAAACAAGCACTGATGATGTTTACTAAACACTATCAAAACTTAGTATATGGAAGAGTGGAGTAAGACAAGGATTCTCAGCAGAAGCAGATATTACTTATGAGTGATTATCAGATCTTAAGAGTCAAATTCTCTGGACAAGGCAATATATCTTCACTGGCAACCACAGAGCTACATAATGTCATTCTGTCTAAACCAAGTTCAAGCAAGCAAATGAAAAAGAAATTAATTCTCAAAAAATTTCAGGAAATTGTCCATCTTTCTGATAGAAAGTTGTCTCATTTCCTCCTGTGTCTGAGCTCTTTCATGTGGGGCCACTAAATGGTCTGACACAACTTCCTCTGAGTTAGTGTCAGTTAGCATAAAAGTTTCCAGAGAGATTACCTTCTGATCACAGACACTAGTACTTTCATATACATATTTGATTTGCTTTTACTTTATAAGATAGATCAGCTGCCAAGTCAAAGATCTTTCACTGCACAGCTCAAGGAAAGTTATACAATGAAAATGAAAATAAATTTATTTTCACAGGACACAGAATTGCTAATTTTACAGTGGGTTATAAAAACTGGACTACGAGATAATTCAGTCTTCTGATGAAGAATATGGAAATATTAAAATGAAAAGAAAACAGACAAAATTGTTAATTTAGCACTTTTAATTTTCAAAAGAAGATTTTGACATACAGGAAAAACTATTAAATAAAAGTTACTCATCTCTCTCTTTTCCCTTAAAAAAGAACATGTCTGGAAGCTTAATGCCAGCTGTAACTGAATGTGATTAAATTAATCTTTTTATGTTAGCAAGAAAAGGGAAAAGATAATTAGTTTACTAGCCTCAGATACTCTGAATGACTCTAGATTGTGTTAAAATGTCAGAATGTATCAGAAGAATAATTTTTAGAGAAGTATGTTTCAAAAATATTCAGACCCACTAGAGGTTATTAGGGTGGCCATTTTCTGAGGAAAAACAGTGCAAGAATGAATTTCATCATGAATTTGGATTTTGTTAACACAGAAATAAGTTTAAGAAAGAGGAGAAAATAAATGTATGTGTAATGTGGTGAGTGGGACACAGAGATGCAATATGTGTTCACCCCATTAAGAGATTACTGTAGATGTGTAACAAACATGAAGGCAGACAAACAAGCACAAGAGAGAGTATCCTGGGCCTCTGAAAAGATTTGCAATTAAAAAGATGTTAATTTAGTGCCATCATGCTTGCATTCAGGGAAAGAAATTGGATTATTTCAAAGAAGAACAGCAAGATCACACGTGGCTTAGAAATAAAATGTAGGTTGTGTAAAAATGATTTGGCAAAATGCTTTGCCTTTTTACTACTATTAGTTTAAGTACACATATACATATATCCAGAGAAATTATTCATATCAATTGTATAGGCATCTAGGGAAGAAATTAACAATTCCTATAATTTAAAATTGATGATGTTTGAAATTGGTCTATGGAGATTTCATGTGCTAGCCATCTATCTTAAACTCACAGCAAAGAAAATATAATAGATAAGGCACAGACAGAGTCTGAAAGTAATGGAGTGTTCTCGATCATTTTGATACTTCTAGGCTTAGAAAAGCACAGGATCCCATCAATGAGCTTATTTCCCAAATCAGTCCTGAAATGCAGAATGAGATTTCTTAAAGAAACTAATTTTTCTCTTCTAATTGTCTCACTCATTTACATAAATCTGCACAGGAGCTGTCAGGGAATACCTGCTCCTCAGTATGGGATGCACCAGGAAATGAACCAAATGCACAAGTCAAGGCACCTCTTTTCTCGTGCAGGCTGGGCATCCCAAAAAAATACATCATTCCTGATGCTCCATTCTGGCAATCAGTTACAGTGTGCTTGTAGTTTTTCTTTGCTTGACCACCAGACACAGAGGCCAGACATCACGAGCTCGGTACATTCTGCAATCTAAGTAGAAAAGCCATAAAATGTGTAGGAAAAAGGTAATATTTTCAGTCAGTGCTGGATAAAAATGATAAATGTTGAAAGCAACATTTTCAAAGGATGGGGAAATTAGAGCTGAAATTGAGAAAAGTCTTGTTTTTTTCTCTTCAGGATCAATACTCTTTTATATGTCACACTCCCCACCCATGCAACACATCTAATGAATTCTACATCGAAAGATCTCTGTCTTGTTAAGACAGAAGATTGCAGCACCATGACATCTGCATTTCAAACACTAGATTACTTCAAAAAATAATGGAAAATGTAGAGCATTTGATAAACATTATGGGTATAAAGAATCTTTCCATTTTAATCCCAAAGTTTATAATTAAAAATTGCAGGGTTTAGCCAAATGCCATTGGGTTTTTCCTGAAATTGATATTTCTGACTATATACCAAAGGGTCAAGATTTTCAACAGAAACATATTTGATTAAACTTTTTTTCCTCTCACTCTTATTGCTTTTTCCCCTGAGGAAAAAGGGAAACAGCAAGCACCCAAGAAAACATTTGCTCAGCTTCACTCTCAGCAGAGAAATTAAAACCAAGAGATTTCACAAAATTCCCTAAGATATTGCTAGCAGCTTAGATTAAACCACAAGCCTAAATTCAAAGGGTGAAAAAAACAGAAAGAAAGACATAATTTTAACTAGCAACTGTCGATGCAAGTAAAGGCACAACAAGGAGAGCAGGGAACACAGTGTCTCTTTAAACTTAAAAGATATTTGGGATTTTAGACAGACAAATCTTAGTTGAATAATATGTTTGAAACTCAGGGGACATAATATAAAACCTTGTGTTTCAGCAGTAGTAGCTACTAGATTAATTGCCCTTCTCAATTACTAGAAAGAGCAAAGGCCCAGAGAGGACATGTTTTTATCAGAATGGACAATCTATCTGGGAAGAAATCTGGATGATTGATTTGTCTTCTGCATTAGAAACAGGGGCAGTGCTGACTTAGCCATTACTTCATTGATATGATTTCACTGCACTGATGGGTATTTAAGAGACCTCTTGGGTCAGCAAGAGCCCCAAGGTACTTAAAAAGTGAGAGGGATCTAGTTGACCTGTTGCCAGTAAACTAGTAAATAATTATATGCTAAATCAAGCTTTCAATTCCTTCTCAGCAGTTGATAATCTCAATACTGGAATCCAGGGCGAATTCATAAGAATGTCCTGTGACTAATGCTCAGCAATTTTCTTAGTGCTTAATATTCCTTCTATCTGTTCCTTGGCTAAATCTGATTATCGGTGCAAAAAAAAAATTTCCAGTTTCAGCTCTCTGCTTTAATTCCAATTATCATATCTTTATATCATAAAGTGAGACTCCCATTTGTGGCATTGATATTCTTTATAAAAAGCAATTTCTTAAGACTCTCAGCACCTCTCTAAAGTCTTATTCTTGACATTAGTACCAGGGGAAATTATTTGCCTATTTTTAAATTGCATATTTTTTACTAGCATGTAAAAAGAAACCACATCTCCTGAATCCTAATTCTGTAATACAATCATAAGTTGTTCCTTTTATTTCATTTTCCTCCTTACCACCAATGCAAATTTTGAACTTGCTTTGAAGAACTTACAGAGACCCAAGGCATCAAGTCTGGGTTCAAGTGTTCCTCTTACCCATTTAACTTCACAACAATTTGTCTTTTCTCCTGTCCAGGTATGTTTTGCATCTGTATCATTTGCCTTTATAATTACTTTACAGCATGTCAGTGCAACAACTTTAAATGCATTTTTGCTATGGGGAAAACTGACCATTCAGAAGGCATTACAATTGACAAAGAATTATTAACAATTCTGATAATAATTCTGACACAGAATTATTATCATTTTAATCCTAAACTGAATATGCAAGCAAAGCTCTGACCTTGCTGGTTTTCCAGGACCAGGTTTGAGAACTACTAGACACAGGAGTCACCATTGCTGTCATAACAATAAAAACCATCTGTACATTAAAGGAAGTGTTCAGGGTCAAGTTGAAAGAGTCCTTGAGCAACATGGTCTAAAGAAAAATGTACCTGCACTTGAGGAAAAGGTTGGACTAGATGATCTGTAAAGGTCCCTTCCAACCCTAACAATATGATGATCACAGCATTTTAAAGCCTTTTCCTCTTGGATGCTCCCAGACCTCCGCTCTCTTAAACATAAGAACTAATTATCCTTAGGAAAGTTTACAAGGGAAAACACACTCCCGTTTCTGCTCAGCTTAGCCTGTAGCATGCTGGCATATGACAAACTCCCAGATGAATCAATCCTGGGCAAGAGAAGGATACACATCCACAGGTCTCTTAATGTTATGAGCAAGTTTTGCACATTGTCTTAGTGCTCCCAGTTTCCACTCTTACTTTCATTTCTCTTCTGGTTAATGGAGTGGAAAATGGTTCTCCTTTTTCCTCAGATTTTAAAACTTCTTTTATAAAAGCAAATTAAATAACTCTTTTCTTCTCAGCTTTACTATGAATTATAATTTCTAGTGTTCTTATTTATGCTTTCTCAGTCTCTAGTCTGATACAAAGAGTACCTACAGAAAACTTTGAACACAGCTGGCACTTATTTACACATTTAATGGCATCAGACTTTTTAGAGCACAAGCCATACGAAGCAACAGCTTCACCTCTCACATCCCATCACAATCAATCATTAGACAAAGGTAATCTCATTATCAGTCATTAGATCTAGGCAATCTATAATTCAAGATGAAGCTTCAGGAATTGGAATGGAAAGCGGAAAAAGAACCCAAACAGAAAAAATCAAACAAGCCAACCAACAAAAAAAAAAACAAAAAACAAAAAACAAAAAAAAAACAAACCAAGAAACTAAAACAAACAAGCATGCATTTTTCACAGACTGACATTTCACAAAACAAGACAGAAAATGTGAATTTTTTTCCCCTCAACCAGGGAGTAAAAGTAGAATGTCTTTCTCGTCTTCCCTTCTAGTGCCTTAATTCCCCATTTCTTTCACTGTCCAATTCTTTTTCTGTCTCTGTCTATTCCCTCACCACCCACTTGTAGAAAAGGAAATTCACCTACCCCAGCCCTAAGGAATGAAGGCAAACCAAGAAACTTCACACTTGGCAGATAAGGAGGCAGGGAGCTGCTTCTCTGCTTTCCCTACCAAGAAAGAAGCCTTGTGAACAAACTGAAGATCTCCTGTGGAATTCTGAACAACATTGTGAAGAATTATCATCCAAGATTTACGTCAGCATAAAGTTGGAAGTTTCACAGTTAGTTCTATTTAAAACTCTTGCTTTACTGGCCTATGTTGAATTATTCTTACCTTCATAATACAATTAGCATCATAGACTACTTGAAAACTAGTTAATTTTTACTTTTTATTTAAAAAAAAGGATCCCCTAGGACACTTACAGAAAATAGTAAGAATTCAGTTTGGAAGGCTCTGCTAATCTCAGTTGCTGCTAATTTTGATCAATTTCAATACAGTTTATTCTTAAAAAAACCCCAAAAAACAATGGATGATACTCACACACCACATGATCATAGCTCGTAAACGCAGAGGAGCGCTCAAAAGTGGATAGAAATGGACTTTTACATGAATATTATGTAGTTTGCTAAAAAAAGATGCCACAAGAATTTTATCTAAATCCCACACAGAACTTTATGAAAATTTCAAGTAAAAAGGCAAGGAAGAACAAAATTTGTATATGCAGACATACAAAAACCAGTCTGCCAGTCTTCCTCTCAGTAAAACTTGTGCATTACTAAATTCGTCAAAAAAATCTGTCACATTTTTTCAAAAATCAATAATTATAAATTTTCATCCAGTCTCTTAGCCCTATATCTTCTTCTAACCCCATTATTAGTAGTTGAAGGGAGAAAACAATCAAAGATTTTTCCTAGCTCCCAATTTGCAGTAAAATTTACAGTAAAAATTTGCAGTCCTTTGCAACTAAAGTCAGGTATTTACTTGTTACAATTATGTCTCTCTTGTTTGTTTGTCTGGAATAAGTGCAGGTGAACGATCTCAATGATTTGCTACCCAAGGGAAAAATACAAGAGTAGAATGACCTTTACCACTTGTTTCTTTCAAACTCCTGCAAACTTTGGGCAGTAATGCATCTGGGAACAGCACTTGTTTAGATCAGCCAACATGTAATCCCAATATCATTTAAAAAAAAGGTCAGGTAGGGAGATGCAACTCCCCAGTGCCTAAAACTCTGCACCAAATATCTTTCTAATATTCCTAATGGTTTTTAGAGCTGCTGATGACACATAAGTACAATGTTGGCAAGATCAGCCAATGCAGGGAAACAATTTGTGTACAGTAATGCAATATTGTTTGTTTTAGTGACAAAACAAGATCCAGGATGTCTCCATATTTTAGGAGGTTCTTCCTATACTCATCAAAAAAAGCTTCAGAAGCCTGGATCTCCAGCACAGCAATTCTTCATTGATTTTCCATTGCAATAATTTTTCTTCTGTATTTTAAATGTTTCTCAGCCTAACCATTTCTCTCTAAAACTCTGACAGCTGTAGGGACTACAAGTCTGTTTTCCTCCACTGTGTTTTTCTTCAGCTGTTTAAAGACCATCCTCCTGTCCTTTAGCTCTTATCAGCTCTGGATATTTATTCAATATCCAAACTTTGTCTTCTTCCACACTAAGTTTCTCCAGATGAAAAAATTTCACTACAATTTCTTTTGGAAATCAACATTTTCCTTAAAACACTACTACTAAAACAATAATTACTAAAAAGTAATTCCTACTTTTCCCTACAGATCAGCATCAGAAATTTATTGATAATCATAACATGTTATGTATAAAAGAATATGTAGTTGTCCTGGGTTGAAGTATATTCTGTTACCATCTTCATGAGCTGTTGGAACAGGTGTTGTTTTCCTTGCCTACTCCCCCTGGGCTATCTGCTGTTAATGGGCCATCAGTGCCTGGTCCCATGACTCAGAGATAACACCCCCCCTGGACTACCTCCTGTTAATGGCCCATCAGTGCCTTATCTCATGACTCACCATCCCATTGTGAGATGCTCCGCCCAGAGGGAGGAACCAACTATTCCATCATGGATATAAGGTGAAATCCTGAACACCACAGGAGCACTTGCCTACTGGACTCCCAGAGGGAAAGAGCTACTGCTGGACTTCCAGACCTTCCTTTCTACAGGATCACCGCGTCAACAGAACTGCTTTGCTTGGATTGCCTCCACCATTAGAGTGTCAGGTTGTATTTCTGACTTTGTTAGTATCCTTGTATTACTGCATTTATTTCTTTCTTTCAATTTTCTTCCATTAAATTATAATTCTGACTTGTGATCTCCCACTGGTTTGATTTCAAACTAGTACAGTAGTCATGGCTGTTGACCAACGATGTTGTGTGCCCCCTTCACCAAACCATGAAAATATGAAGTATAAGATTAAAAATATAGACAATAACTAAAACTAACCGCATTGCTCTATTATAATAAAATTGTTTTGATATGAACCCCAAACTTCCTGATGTTCAATTTTAAATTTCTTTTAAAATTTCTGATGTCAACTTTTAACAGCACTCAAGGCAGCATCCACGTTTTCCATTCCCTGGAGATATCCTGTCAATCCCACTTCTCTTTTAGCTTCCGGTAGCAGCATTGGAACAGGCTAACTTGTGGCACCTCTGGTTTATGGTTTATATAATCCCACAGTGTTCCCATGGCAGCTGAGCATCCTGGAGCCCAGCTGAACATCCACAAATGTGTGCTTTCCCACTGAGGGAGGCTAACTAGGTCCAGCCACTAGGTTCAGCCCCGGCTGGGAGAGAGAGAGACTGGCTAGTAGCTCTTCTTGCTGCAACTGCTGGCTGTGCCTGCCTCAACAAATCCCAGGGCTGGAGGAGACACTCTCAGGATGTGCTTTGGTGGCAGTAGTGGTGTTGTCATGACTCCACTCAGGACCAAACCACTGTCCAAGCACTCGCAATTTTTCTAACTTTTCTCCAATTTTTCATGCCACAAGTGCTTGTCTTGTACAAGAATCACATGGCAAATTTCATTAATAGCTCTAGGTTTCTAAGTGAAGTTTCTGCTCCTTCAATCTTCAACTGCAGGCTGACTTGGTGACAAGAAGTAATGAGGGAGCGTGTGAGTTTTTGTCCCTTTCAGCTACAATAAATTCTCAGTCATTCTGATTTCTAGGCAGTGCACACAGAGCATGACAACTTCCCTTCACAAAAGCATGTCTTCTCAGGCTGGAAGCTCTGTGCTTAAACGGACATGTTGAGGTGGATGTCATTTTTGTCATAAGGAGGAAAGGTTCTTTGTCCAGATAAAGACAGCTCCATCATCTTTGAGGAAGGCTGTGTCTGGGAATCAAACTGAAATCTAGTGCTCTTAACGACATCTGGGAGTTCCTGCTTTCTGCACCAGTGTGGCTGTCATCATTATTTTCAGCTTTCTAAGCCCTTGGGTCCTTGTGCTAAGCCCCTTTCCCTGTGTCCAGGGCTGGAAGGCAATTAGACCATCAGTCAGTGGCAAATGAAGCCAGAAGCTCTCTGCTGAAACCTTCAGTCACTTGAGATCCTTGACACAAGCTGACAGTGGAGAAACTAACAAGCAGAAAAGCAGAGCTCACTGATGCTTTTTCCCCATACTGCTAATAAGTAGTAAATAACTGTAGAATAGTAAATAACATGTAGAGATATCAGCTGTCTTTTCTTTTTTCAGCTTCACAAATTTTTTCAGGCTTGGGCATATTTACAAAGCCACTTAGATTCTAGGGTTAGATTCTAAGCCAGCAGAGACACACCAGGATCCAGGTGCAACATCAGAAGGTCAGCAAGGTGCTTCTCTCACACTTCTGTTGACACTGATCAGAATCCCAAACTCCTGTCTCTCATCATTCATGCATCTGCTACACAAAAGACAAAGGATGAGTTGAGGAAGTTTATTTTGGTTAGAGAGGTCCCTTGCTTTCTCCCATTTACATGCACCTTCCAATAAGCCTGGAAAGTGCTTAACTACAGAATCTAGTCGTGTGAAACCACATGCATACCTCCTCAAAAATGCAGTCAGCTCTGGGACAATACATGCCCATTTAGGGTAAATACAAACATGGACTTCACAGCTGAAACTGCTGGTCAAAATTAGGTGGGTATAATCAATATGCTTTGCCAAATCTGTGATTTTGCCAGGACACCAAAATTTAGTCCTCAACCATGTCCATGTGTCTTTTTAGACACATAATAGTAAGGAATGCATCTTTTCTGAAAAAAATCCTAAAATCCAGGGTGGAATATTTTTTTTATAAGCTTGACTTCTTTGGCGTTTGGTTTATACTATGTCAAGGTTCCTGCAAGGAAAGGTATTTTGATTCTCCCCCACTCTTCTTGCTGATTACTCAGAGGTTATTAGGCCATGTTTAAGGAGAACAGTTGACTTTGAAGCACTTTCCAACTTCACTGTTGAAGTAAGTCTTGTCTGCTGTAAAAAAAAATCTCTACACTCATTTCAATTTACCAGATAGGCACTTGGAGCTAGTGTCACAAGGAGGGAGGATTAGGGGTGTTAATATTCAGCATGATATCATAAAATCACAGAATTATAAATGGATTGGACTGGAAGGGACTTGAAAGATCGTCTAGTTCCAAGCCCCATGTGATTGGCTCAGAACCCACCCTCTAGATCAGGTTGTTCAGGGCCTCTGAACACTTCCAGAGATGGGGCATCCACAACTTCTCTGGGCAACCTGTTCCAGTGTCTTATGACCCTCACAGCAAAGAATTTCTTCCTAATACCTGATCTAAATCCCTCCTCTTTTGGTTTAAAATAATTCCCTCTTGTCCCATTATTATCTGCCCTTGTAAAAGCTCCTTGTCTCTCTTCTTTATAAGTTTTCTTTTAGGGCCTGGAAGGGTTGAGGGACATTCCTCAATGAGATGTCCTTGAAGCTTGCTCTTCTCCAGGCTGAACAGCACCAAATCAGCTTTCCCTCATAGGAGAGGTGCTCCAGTCCTCTGCTTATCTTCATGATCCTTCTCTGGATCCACTCCAAGAGGCTCAGTCTTTCTTGCACTGAGGACCCCAGCCCCGGATGCAGCACTCCAGCGGGGATCTCTCATGAGGACAGAGTAGACAGGGTGAATCACCTCCTTCCACCTGCTGGCTACTGCTCTTTAAATGGAGTCCAGGATCCAGTTGGCCTTTTGGGCTCCAAGGGCCCACCGCGGGCTCAATTCCAGCTTTTTGTCCACAAAAACCCCCAAGACCTTCTACACAGAACTGCTCCCAATGAGTTCTTCTCCCAGCCTGAACTCATGCCTGGGATTGCCCCGACCCAGGTGCAGCACTTGGACTTGAAACTCATGAGGTTCTCATGGGCCCACCCCTCAAGTTTGTAAATGGTGCTATGTGGGGTCCCATCAGAAACAAAATTCCCAAACTCAGACCGTGTTTTACACAAAGAGGAAGAACTGTGTGGAAGAATCCAGACTCAAGGTACACCACACAACAGGCTTCTACAACACCTCTGGAGGGCTATATATTAAAATCCTTATAATAAAATATACTGAAGGTGTGTATGTACCCATATCTCACAAATTACAGGTAAGTGCTACAACAGCTGGACTGTGGTATAGGAAGACATTTCTTCCTGCTGATAGCTCCTTCAGCAGGCTCAAAGAACATCCACAAAGTTAGTCCCAGAAGATAAGGTCAAGATATTAAAGTACTTGTTGAAATCATAAATGTTAGGAGTAAAGGTATTAATAGCTGCATGCATAGAGGAAAGGACAGAAATGTGGGCATCTGGAGACCATAGGGTTACAATTAACTGCCAAAAGTGGTTAGATTTTAGCATATGGTTCCATTAGGAACATAAATTCACCCATCCTTTTTCTCCTTCTCATGCAAGGAAAGGGTTTTTAAACTTTGCCAGTTGCAGAGGGTTTAGGATAATATTATAATAAGAATGTCTACTGCTGTGTGATCATTACAAAATCATGATACATAGCCAGTAAAGCTACTAGCTGTGAGATATGCATATGTGATCTATTGCTTTTTTATTTCTCGGTTTTGCATAACATGGGGCTTTTTTTGGTTTTTTGCACTCAAAAAAGCAATATAATGTCACAGTAGAATCAGAGATACATCATAAGAACTTACCTGCAGGCTTATGAGACGGCTACAACAGGAGGAAAAATAAATTGCAGCTAATAGTAAAGATAAGTTTATATGCCAACCAAACCATTGTCTGCAACAGCAGATATTGTTCTGTTTTGTTAAAAATTCCATCATTTCAGTTTGTTTGCTTTTTCTTTTCTTTCTCACAGTAGAAACATAAAAACAATTCAGAACATAAAATACAGAGTTGGCTTTTTGGTATTTTTGTTCATCCTTACTTTCAAAAAGCATGGCAGCTGATCTTCCACTTACATAAGTCAGAACTGGATGATCTCGTTTGATCTCCTTCAGAGATCAATGGCCTCTCAACAGATGGCCAGATGAGACGAATAAATGTGCTTGAAAACATCAATATAAGCCTGCTTCTAAGTAACCACAATGCACCTGAATTCTGTTTTACTGCCAGTTCCTGGGTCATTCTAACCTTGTACTCTTTCAAAGTTTGTTTTTGTTTTTTTTATTAGCTACCCAGAGCAGCTTGTTCCATTCTACTTCCATTTCAGGTTCTATTCCAAATTAGCCATAAGAGTTTCATAGAAGCTCAGTAGCTGAAGGCCAAAATTCAATCCAACCTGTTGTTTGCATATCAGTACAGTTCCCCTGTACTCCTCTAATTTCTGGTCTGTAATCTCATAGTTGACACTTTCCCATTGCTTAACAAGCACCATTTCTATCTTACATTTGTGAGTTTTACTAAGACATCATTTAAGAGAAAATTTTTACTTTAGAGCAAGTAGTTAAAATCAATCCTAGTGTAGTTCTCAGCAAGTGTGGAAATGTAGAACACATGGTCTAAACACACAGGCTCCAAGGTCCTCATGGGCTACTTCTGCATTATCAGTTTGGTACTCGGTCATGCTGATCTGAGATGAAGTGGTGTTTATGACAAAAAATAGAAGGTTTATATGCAGAATGTTTTTTTCAACATTAACCTTTATTCCTCATGATTTTCTTAAGAAAAATTAATAGTGATTAGATGCAATATGGATAGAATGCAAAATAATGAAATTCAGAAAATTGTCCCATGACTTTCCTGATTTGAATGCATGACATTCACCCACACTGTGCAAACTGAAAACAAAGTACATTAGTACTGCTATATGATCCTTTCAAAGAACCTGTGTGTTAACCGTATGGCAAAGAACACAAATTACTATTCTGCTTTGGTTCCCTCTTCTTCCCAGATGATATTTGAGGGAATGACATTCACAGTATCATTTCATTATACATGATAATAATAATTGCATACCTCTTGTATTGCTCAAACCCAAAGAAAACAAAACAAACAAAAGAAAGAGATACAGGAAAACCTGACTCTTATTTCTCATACCAGAGATAATCAGGATTTGTTCTTCTGAGGATAGGAAGCTTGAAACAGTATAAATCAATGAAATAAGTATGGACATCTTTCAGTGCATCTGAGAGGAAATAGCTTTAAAGCTGTGCATATATTTTGAGAAGAGAATTTGCAGTAAGTACTTTCACCTTGGCATGACTTTCCTCCACTGCATCCTCTGTATTTCCTTTTATACAAAGATTGATATTAGATCAGTGGATTCAGGGGATGAGCATGATATACCCAAGAACTCAGCAGGTGTTTTTTTCTGCAGTTGCTCTGCTATATACAACAGTTCAGCAATGCTGTTTACAGAATGTCTGTACACAGCCAGTAGTAGATGCAGTCTACCTGTAAAACTAAGTGTTCAGGAATGTATTTAAGGCTTTTGCATTTAGATAGACCTTGCTCTTATCGCTGTTGTCCTATAACACTCAGAATTATGCAGAGATATATCCCCACATGGTAGAAATAAGATTAGCTTTGACAGGACCAGACTATAACCCAGGTCAAAGTGTATTATATAATCTATTCAGCAAACCCCCAAAGCTCTGCAGATTTTGCTTTTTACAGGAACTCAGCATGAGCCAGTGGAAGTAACTCAGCATGGTAGAAAATATGCAAGTTACAACATATTTTTTACCTTGGTAAAGCAGACATGGTTCACACCACATTTGTCTGGTAACTAATCCACATAGTATGTGTGTTCTCCTGCAGTGACTGCCTGGATTCATCCATCCTGCAGCCATATTCTGTCTGTCTGGAGCTGCTTCACACCCCAGTAAAGCAGGTGTGACTGTACCTGGTCCATCTGGCAGTAATTTAACAATGATGCTTTTATTATTAGCACTCTATAATCTGCTCATTGTGTGATTGCCAGTCTGTCCCGCTGCCATTTTCCTGTGTGTTTTTTTTGAACGTTTTCATATTTTCAATATCAAAACAGTCTTTTGGGCCTGATGCCTCGCATGTGCAACTGAGGCTTAGCAAATGGAGGCCCACACAATGGGCCAAACAGCTGGCTTTGTGTTGCCTTAGTAAAAATGTCTAATTACAGCAGAGTACACACACTGCCATTGATGGCAACACATTTCTATTAAAGTGCCTTTGTTCTGGGAAGACTCCTATCATTTATCTAAATTACTATTATTTTCCCTTTCTCCTCAGAGCTTTTACTGAATCTCTGAGCAATTTCAAGCCATTAGCCTACAGATACAGGCTTTATTCAAAAGAACTGCATTACTAGGAGAATGGCTGCCTGCCTAGCTGTGTCTGGCACCAATCAGTCATGTCAGGAATCCCAGAACCAAGGGGCATGGCTCATCTCGTTTTGATTGATGCTGCACTCCCCTAGTGCTGCTGCCAAGAGACGTTGTAATTCATGCCCAGATAATTCTGCTGTTACTTATTTCTGCAGTGTCTGTCTTTTTCTGGGTGCATTTTAATTTCTGGGGTTTAATTCCATTACTGCCAAAATCTGCTTGATGCTGGAGAGACTGATTCCCAATACAAACATACAACTGGGAGAAATGTCTATGTGGAGAAAGATGAGTGTGAGGAAGGAAGGGGTGCAGCTGGCCCTTATACATGCCTTTGCTCTTCATCCTGTGATAGATGGGGAACAGGGAACATCTGCAGTCATTTCTTCTTCAGGCTGTTCTCTTGTCAGAGTGTTGACAGATAAGATCAATCACATCATCTGTGTTCTTCTTGTCTACTTAAATTAAGCTATTTGGGCTAGAGACTGCTTTTACCTGCCTGTAGATACTGTACCAGAGATAGCAGGGCAAGCATTTTGACACTGTTAATATACAAATATTCCCTAACATTTTAACTCATTAAATATCTTCCAGAGTGTTTTGAAAGCTACTGTAGGGGCTGAATTTCTACCTTTCAGGGTCAGATATTGCTGCCTCCAAGAGAGATTAGAATCAAGAGAATTGAGAAAGCTGGGAAAGACTTTCATGTTGTGAACAAAAGCTCTTATGGAATAAACTGGAGAACGCAGCTAGAATTCCTGCTCCAAAAATATAGAGTATAAATACACAGGCAGAATGTAGGGTTGGGATTTGTTTTAGGGGAAGGGGTTAATTGAAGGGAAGACAAGACAGAGCAAAAGGGGGCTCAAAAGGTTTTTTGAAACTAAATGAGGGCAGGTCACTGGAATTATCCCACTAGCAGTAATCTAGGAATGCACTTAGCCTCAGTAGCAGCTGGGCATTATGTCTCCCCAGTAAGGGTTAGAATTTGGAAAATGAGAAAGCCAGCGACAGGGTTTGAATAGCCAAAAAAAAAATAAGACTTAGACAAGAACCTTTCAAAACCTCTGGACTAAAAAACCTAGAAGTAGCCTCTAGCCTGCTTTAACAGATTGAACCCTTGCTATAGCTCCAAGGTTTTTCCTTGTCAGAACCCCCACTGTTACTTTCAATCTTCCTATGAACTGAGACATAGCTCAGGACTCCTGCCAAACACCTCCACCATTTAATGGCTTCCCAGGTGTAAGGTGAGGTCTAGACCAGGGTTAACATTCAGCAGAAGTGAAAACCAGAGGATACAGCTTCTCCATTAGGAGAGTTCTGATGCCACAATTCTCTGTAGTACAATGCTTTGAAGGATTTTGGGGAGATTGTCCTTTCTTAAATATTATTTTGGTTTAGGATTATGCTTCTGTGAAGACAAGCAGGACCTGTGGTAATAGAAAACTTGACTGTGGTTTTCAGTTCTCCTCCTAGCATCATTCTCTCCAAGTAATGCATTAGACATTTGTATACCTCCCTCTCAGACAAGGAACTGGGATTCTGAGAAACACCTAAACAAGAGAGAGAGTAAAAGTAGAGTTCAAGAGGTCAATGAGGATGATATTTGGGTCTTAGACTCAGAAACTCCTCCCAACTAGACATTGTCCAGGCACTTGAAGGCAGTCAGACCTGAATCCCTGATTATTTTCCAGGTTCAGGCAAAAATGGGAGGTTTAAAAAAGGAAAATCCCTGGGCAACTCTAAGAATACAGTTGAAAAGGGACTGGCAAAACCTAGGAGGAATTCCCAGTCCTGTTTCATCTGAAGGCTAAGGTTCACATTAGGATCAGTTCTCTGTAGGAGAGACAGCAAGAGCAACACCCAAAACCTGCCAGCTCATGAACCAAGAGCTTGTTAATGTCTCTTTCAGTGTAAATATTCAGGTATTGTATCTGGGAGCAGCCTTCCATGGAGCAGCCTCCATCCATCTGGGAATTTTTGTCTACACACTGATAATTGAGATATTGCTGTCTGACCCTTCTAGCCCTTATAGCCCCAGACTTTTCTTTCCTCAAGTCCACCTTCCCACAGTGCAGCTACCAAAGTACATTTTATTTTAACTACTGCAACTGGCAAGCCACCCTGTTTCTCAATGATCTTCATGTCTTTCCTCCAGTTTATTTAGTAACCCTACTTACTCTCAGGCTTTGCAGAGCTCACACATCTGCTGCTCCTCTTATGTACCCAAATTCTCTGCCCTTCCCTCCGCTTATTTTACTAGTGTGTGGATGCTCTCATCATGCAATCTCTGCTCACCTTCATTCACAACCTTTTAATCCAGAAGACAGATTTTCTTTTAAGAAACTGCTGGCATTTTTTGGTCCTGAATGTGGTTTATTGCTGTGTCAGAACTCAGATTCAAAACATCATGTTTGCTTACCATTACTACTGAGAACAACATGCACCTGATTTACTAGCCAAAAATTACATTAATTTTCATTAGTCATGCATTCATCTCTGCAAATGTAATGGATAACTTAATTAGGTATATTATGTTTACTTCCCTGCATCCCAAAATAATCATATAATAACGGCACAAACAGAAAGACATTGAAAAATATTTGTACTTATTTTTCAGTAGGAGACATGGGATTATAAGTAAAATAAATTTCCTCTCTTAGTCCAGCACTTGTGTGCAGTTCTTCTTGGACCTGCAAATAGTGTGATGGGCAAGTGGTCAAGAAGCTCAAAAGTCCAAGGCTGAGATTTGTGCAGTGTCATGGAAGTCCTGTGTGACCTTTCATCCTCACAGATGAAATGAAGAAAACAAGAACATTCTGGTCTCACAGAGATGATATGGGACACCCGAGTACAATTGCAACAAGGGCCACAAAAGCATTTAATATATTGGTAAATTACAGACAAACATACTCATCCATCCTTTCACTTGATCTATTTTACAAGAAGAAAGCAGAGAGATTTCATAGTTCTAAAGGGAAGATTAGACACGCATAAGAATAACTTTTACATCAGTTATGGCACTAGCTAGAATGAGATTTTAATGAGAAAATCAGAGATACTTCAAAATTAGAGATATAGAAGGCTATTTAGGTCATCCAGTCAATCCAGTGCAGGATTTCCCATGGAATCTATTCTCCAATATCTTTATACAACCTGCTTCTGGACTCTTTCTGGCTTGAGGTAGAAGGTGATCTCCACATGAGATCATAAATAATTTTTTTCCCTGTAGCAAAATAAACTTTCCTGAGCATGTCTCAATCAATTTATTAATTTCCAGCAGGAGACTCTGCCCTTTTCCCCCCAACAATTTGAAGCAGATGGCTTCATCTAAAAGCTAGTGACCTGAAGATATGCATTTTTTACCACTTACAGGTCAACCAATCATCAGTGACCTTTAAAAGACAGGAATCTAAATGCTGACAAAATTTGCCTTCCTTAAGGAAAAATGAAAATATTTCAAGTGACTGGTTCAAACTATCATTCTAAAATTACACCACAAATCAATTAAGCACTTTCAGCCCACGAGCCATCTGTAGCCTTATGTGACAGATAGCTCAGGCTGCAGCCAGCTTCTGGATTCCCTTTCAGAGGTCTGCCTGAGCCAACAGCAGTTTCCAAAGGAGGGTGGATTTTTCCAAAGGCAAGAGGCCAGCTTCCCCCAAGCATCTTTTTTACAGGACATTAATGTCTGCATGGCAATACAATGCAAGAAGGAGTGAGTGGACTAAGAGGTAAAAAACCTCCCAGAAATAAACTGCTCTTGCATTTCAGTTCCCATCCTAGCCCAAAAAACATTCAAGGAAAGTTGCAATTGTTAATGGGTTGTATTAATTACTTTACTCATGGCATCAAACACATTGAAACCATCTTTTCAATCTCTTCTCAAGTCCTGCTACCAGAAGATAGGCCACAATATAGAATTTACTTTCTCTAAAATGCGAGGAAAGTATTGTAAAAAATCAAGTGTAGTTTTTCTCATTTTATTAACAATGACAATATTTTTTCCTTGAAATCCCTGAAACTCCTTTGTTTTGTTTTACCATCTCATTCTGAATCCCTTTGCAGTGTTGATGGACTTTCACATCTCTATTTTCCCTCTCCTGCATGTGATGTTATTGCTGAAACACTGGGATTTTTTTGCTTCTGATTTATTATAGGTTACTGGTGCAGATTCTCAGCTTTCTGAAAAACCCAAAAGCATGTGGCAGTCTCTCACTGCACTATTCACTTCCAGCTGGTCTGCTTTTCAGAACAGTTTATCCAACTGTTTATTGGCAGATATATTACCTCAGGGCATAAGAAAAGTCCTTCCTTCTCGGGAGAATGAGTAAAAGATGGGTAAGAAGAAGTAGCCATAAATGGTTAATTTCCGCAATGAAAATATATCAAAAGTGGTCCTAATGTTTTTCAAGGAATTCATATATGATGAGCCAAAGAAGGGCTATTCTTAGGTCTAAACACCATAAATCTCATCCAGTCCATTATGGTTTCATGCTTAGCAGAGGGGATTTATTAGCCAGCAGCTCTCATGCTAAGGCAGAATGCCTTTTTGGGGCCCTTCATGCAGGGTAGGCCAGGAGTTCAGCTTACAGAAGTGCACAGGTGGGACTTTATACACTGTGTTCTTGAATTAATGTTTGTGACAGATTAAGTGGCATCTCCCTGTAGCAAACAACTTGTTTTGGAATAGATGTTTGACCAGCTCTGGTAGTTTGGGTTTTATTATTCAACCAAAGAGTTTTGTTTAGCAGTTTCATTAAGTAATTGAAGTACTTGGTTTCTGTGGTAACATGCCATGCTATTCTGAAATCAGCTACATGCTTGTGAAAGAACATTGTCTTCTCTCCGTTTTCTGAAGAGTAATTTTATATGCAACTTCATATAAAGTAATACTATTTAAACATGAAGAATATATCTTGCATGCTTTTGTAAAATTGTAAGTATTCTTCATAGTCTATCAATATATCTCACTCTCAGTAAATGATGTTTTCCCCATGAGTATTATTATTGTGTGTTCAAGTAAGGAAGTGCTATCATCATGAAAACCAGCAAAATCTGACTCCGAGTAAATATCAATGGCAATTTACAAAATTATAGAAAGTAAGACTATAGATCACTGTGTACAAATCCAGAGCAGTGTTTCAATCTGAATGTAAAGACAAACTGTTTTGCAAACACTAAGCATAAACAAGGTAAAGAGACCTTTTTCAACTCTTAATGCATTTAGTTTATCATATCCGTTGATTTCAGTATGTGATTTTGATAGGTTAAATCTTTAGGTAACTCTTGAGGAATGTTTTCAGAGGGTTGACTCAAATCCCATTGAGAGACAAAAATCTGCAGTTGTTGGCCTATGGAAAATTATATCTTTAAATTTTTTTCTAAGGTTTAAAAATACCAAAATTACTGTAGATGCTATTTTTTCACTTCTAAAATATTTATACATAATATTCAACTGAAAGAAAATCTGACATAAACAACAAATCCTAAATACATTTCTCACAAGGCATAAATCCATACTAGAGTCAGTACCACAGAGCAGAACTCCAACATAAGTTCTGAAGTAGAACTTATGTTGGAGCAGAACTCCAGCATACTGATATCACTGGAAACTCCACATTTCCAGTGATATCAGTCGACTAAATTTGCAGCTGATGTAAGACAAAGCACCTCCATAAGGAAGAATATATTTGCAAGGCTTTTCTCCACCTATGGTCTGCACGAGTGAAAAATGAAAATTAAGGAAAGCAACAACAAAAAAACAGAGGCAAAAAGAAATATTTCATTTTTAATTTCACACCAGCCAGAGAACTTCCCAGAAACACTTTCTCTGTTTGCTATTACCGAGCCCTGGGGAGAGAAACCTGCTGCTGCTGACCTTAGAGGCTTCAATTTACCCACTCAGTGCTGTTGCAGCTTTCCCCATTACAGGCGGGTCACTGATTTACTGCCACAGTGGTTCCTCTCTCACTGGCAGGCAGGGACTTCAAACACGTTGGTTATTCATGAGTGCAATATGCCCCTCAGTGCTAGGACTTGACCTCTTATTTGTTCTTTTTGTCCTGTATTTGGACCAACTTATGCTCACAAAATTGCTTTGGGCCTTTTCTATCCTCCAGGCTTGTACATTTCCATCGCATGATTGCTTCCTTACATAATGGGATAGCAATCAGTAATTGATGAGTTAATATTTCCCTTTCCTAGCTAATTAGCTTCCTGATCACAGTGCTGCCGTCAGAAATGTTCAGGTGCCATAGATTATTATACCAGTCAGGGCTCTAAGCCAGGAAATATCCAGAGCTTTTAGTGCTGGTAGGTGTCGTATTTGTTGGAGGTGGTTTTGTTCCAGACGTGATCGGAAGCCAAGGTTTGTGCTACACTGAGTTTCTAGAACATGATGGTGTCTCCATACATTTTCTCTTCTAACTCAAATTTACTCCCAAAATTTCATTTGCAGGTTTGGTTAAATAGACATGACATCTTAATTGAATACATTCTACAGTTCCCTATTTAATCTAGTATGAAGAATTAGCATGTGATACAAATTTATCATTTATGTGTTATAAAAGGGATTAAATGAAAGATAAGGTGACTTTTGTTTCAGGATTTTGCAATCTGCGTCAAATGTTCTGTGGTCTTCAGCTGACAAGTATTCAGTTTTAGGCACTGTTAGTACATTAGAATATTTATACAATGAGTGAAACAAGAATGAATTTGGAAAAAGTCCTTGTCAGTGTCTCTCATGGAAGCTCTTACAGAGAGAAGACTCATGGTAATGTTACTGCTGCAAACTTTATAATTCCATCTACCAACTCCAATCTCTGTGCTCCTGAATCTGCCCCACCCTTCATGCCTATTTATGTCCATGCCTATTTATGTTTATGCTTATTTATTTATGCACATTCAGATTAAGAGCAAGAAAGAAAAAGGCAAGAAGTGACATATTCCAGAAGTGGACTACTCAATGTGGATTTTTCTGAGCTGAGAAAGGGTTTCTGCTATTAATGTTTATGTGCAAGTTTCATGCATCACAAACTCATGTTCTAGCGCAGATATTTGAAAGTTTGTCAGGAGTACAAAAAGTAAAAACTTTATCCACCACTAATGTATTCCTAAAGGACTGTCATGGATAATATTTTTCAAATAAATTATCACATTACCTATTTATCTCCAAGAATTTTGCATTTTCCCAGTCTATGGTACACATTTCCTTTGATGTACCACTGAGAGTAGAAGAGATATCTTCAAAATTCAGAATAGAAACTGATCCTCTTAAAATTGTCCCTATTGGAACAGGAATTGTGTCAGACTGGTCGTTAATACAAGGTAAAATTAATTTCATTTGTTTCCTTGGTTATTGCTGCATCTATTTATGTATGTGTGGGCTTTCATTTAGAAAGGGAACCTGACATTAATAAAATTTATACAATCAAAGACAATATATTTTTTTTTGTTTTGATCAATGTTATTTTTTTTCTCTAAATATAAAGATCCTACTTCTAAAACAATTCTCATGACAGTCTTGATAACACTAACACTGATTGATTATCCTGAAAAATCACAATCTTTTATCTCCAAAAACACTGGTACAAACTATTATGGCATTAGAAGATTTTTTCCCATGAGAGTTGGTCAATATCCTTGATAACTTTCTTTGTAACTGTTGCTCAAAAAACTTGAAATACAATAGCTTGGAAAAGTAGAAGACTGCACAGAGAAGGCAGTGCTCTGTCTTTTACTTGGATGAATAAAACAGACATGGTAAGCAGCAATCTGTATTTTAGTGATAGCATTTCTTACAATAAATGGTTGATTATTTAATTCACCATAAAGGATTTCATTGAATACTCAGGGGGGAAAAAAGACAAAAACCAAGAAACAACAACAACAAAAAAACACCTGAAAATAAACCAGCAAAAAATCAATCCTGGCCTGCAAACACCATGCATCAACACTTCCTAAAGCCATGTGTTTGCAATTCCTGATAGCATATGTTTTGTCTCTCTCTTTCATGCTTTAACAAGATACAAGATAAAAAAGGAGCCCAAGACAAGGGCAACAAAGAGTACCTTTAATTAGGAAGTGGTTGCATTTTTTTCAGTACTTGCACACAGAATTAAATACCAGGCAGGAATGCATCGACTTTTTGAAGGTTCAGTTTCATACAGTGAAAACCTGTAACTCACCAAGATAAATCTAATGAAAGAGAGACATTAAATAGAGAATGACAGCTGGGAACAGTTTCAAATCCTGGAAAATCCCAAAGGTACAATTAGGCAATACAGATGAAAATCAGTAAAAAGAAAAGGGATTTAAAAAAAAGTGAAAAAAAAAAAGCTGGTTATAGATACACGGTCACAAATAAAATATTTATGTTTTTGTTAATTAATATATGAGACTCTAATAACAGAAGAAAAATGGAAACTAGAAATTTAAAAGTTACATTTGAAGATGTCATTTGCATAATTAAGCATATATTAGAATCTGTGAATTGTAAAATATATCCAAAATTTGATTACAAGGTGAACTTAAGTAACACGCAGGGATTTAAGTGTTTCTTGCCAAATGGCAGAATTTTTTTCTGAAAACAGAGTTTCAAAGTTTCAGAAACCCAGAACCCAGCTTCTTCAACAGGCAAGTGATGACAGACAAGAGAAACCCCACTTTCACTTAACTAGTGTCAAGTGCTCTTTTGTATTTATCCTTCTATTCAATTTCAGCCCAAGGTAATGCTTTAAAACAAGCTAATCTATAATGTCTTCATTGCTTTCTAATGTAAATCTACAATGTATAAGATTTTATAAATTTTATAATTAGCATTCACTCCTTACTGTATAACTAAAAGCTTGAAACCTCACATGAAGTCACAACTCATGTTACTATGCATTCCTCTCACACCATTAGACAATACCCTCTTCAAATCCAACTCTTCATACCTGTCACAGCTACCAGAACAAGTGCAAAAGGGTGCTGTTCTCCCACTTTAACAGCTCTGTGAAATGAAGCAAGGAAAGTGTCCAAGACAATCCCACCTAGATTCAGACACTGTCTACCGGAGTTGTACCTATAAGGTCTCACTTCACACTTTACATTTTTTCAGCATAAAGCTGTGATCTCTTTCGCTTGCACACTTTGGGATTGCACACAACAAGTGATAGGCTGAGGGGACATGTGTTCCTCTCTCCTTATGGCTGCATAGCCAGAGCAGAGATTATAATGGGATAAGGCTACCAGCATGGATTTTGTGTGAAAATGGAATGTTCCATGAATGTGGAAAGGGGATATCAGTAGATTTTGTGAAAGGAATAATACTTTTCCCACTTTGGAGCTTTATTGACTCAGGGCAGAAAACTGTGAGCCTTGCTGACCACTCCCTGGCTTTCCAGTTGCTGAATCATCTCATGGATGAGAGTCTCAGAGTCCGTGTTGGTGCAATATTGTAAACAGTACTCTGTTGTGGTAGTGATTGGTACCTGCTGTTCTTCAACCCTCAGCAGTCCCACAGCAGAAGGGCTCAGTCTGTTTTATGACACAGGCTGACTGGAAGCAGAAGTTCTTCAGAATTCTTTATTCTTGAGGAAGAGCAAAAAGCCCACTGTAAAAATTTCTACCCCACATTCATCCTATCTGTGAAGGAAAAGGGATAAAACCCTTTCTCACTTCCCACTGAAAACCCGAGACAGCAGAAGCAGCCTCTTTCAAGTGTCTAAGCCTTGTCATGCTATTACATTTCTGAATTTCCTTTTGTGTGGGTATGAGAACAAAGCCTTACACAACAAAATGTTTATGGAAAAGAAAATAGAGAAAAAAATGTCCTCAGCCAACTCAAAGTTGGTTTGTTCTCTAACGAACTATTTATGGCTATTTTCCCACCTTGCTCTGAGGTCCAACTTTTAGGCAGAGCAGTGTGCCAAGCACTTTCAATTGTATCTATCCATCCAAACACTTCTAGTGGTATAAGCATTGAAGGCCTTCTGTGAGTCAGGATGGACAAGAGGAATAAATTAATCACATCTCCATCATTAATTGCAGTGATTGCAATACAGCCAGATGGCTGCTTGCTGGTGGTGGCAGCATCTCTGTGAAGTGTTAGTTTCTCTGACTCAATATTTTTCTAAATAGAAAATTCAGGGAAAACTGAGAAGATATGTGGAGTTTTTAAAACAGAAGGAAGTTATGTCTTGAGAAAAATTTAATCAAAATCCCCTTCAATTCCCCACTAAGACTTAGAGAAATCTTGTATTCAACTGAAGGCCAAATCAACTAATTCCTTAAATAAGTGCATAAATAAATAAATAAAAGCTAAGACTAAGAGAAAGGCACACAGCTCCAATTCTCTACTTCTCTACTTCCTATAGAGTTTAATTGTTACACTTCCTATAGAGTTTAATTGTTACACAGATCCAGTCTGAGACATCCTGTCAGAGGCTGAAATATTATAGTTAATGATTTAAACATTTTCATGAAGGACTTCTAAAAACTGTATTATAAAAGCTGCAGAGAAGACTACCACACCCTGAATGGGGCTCTGAAAGGTTTGGGTTTAGTTCTTGTGTTCTTTTTTTAGAGCATCGTAACTTCCGGATTGCATAGAGTATGAAACTTCAAATTTTTTCAGCACATTCATCGTGTCAAAAAAGACACCTGCCCCATGTCAAAGATGACACCCAAAATCAAGGCTTCCGATAGGTAAAGTCACGGATTGTGACCGGGAGAGGGAGCGGGAGCAGGGTAACTGGTTTAGGAAGTTCTGGGAGGGGTTTGAAGGCCGCACACTGGGAAATGGTGTCCATTTGGGGCCCCCTAAGGCTTTTCCTCAGGCACAGCAGGTAGATTTAAAGCACACAGGTGCATCCACCGTGCTCACAGAAATGCCCTATAACTCTGTCCCTCGCTAACCCATGCGTCCATTGAAATAATGGTCACAGCTTTTGGCTCAGGAGGAAGCCGGAGTCTCGAGGACATGGACCTACTTAGGAGACGGCAAGTATCTGAATCATTTGGATTTGGCCTATATGCCCCTAAACTTGTGCATTGATTTTTGTTTTCTTTATCTTAGCTGACTAAGAAGCTAACCTGGCTACCACAGGGCCTTCAGAGATGGCCGAGGAGTGCTCATTTTGTGTCCAACGTGGATTCACCTCGCCGGTCATCCGAAAGATAAGTTGGGGGCTACGACCCAGAGATAGCAGGGTAGCAAGTTGGAAATTCACGGGAGAGATTTAATAACTAGTGCAGGGCAGCTGAAGGGAGTGGCTCTACTTTTGATTGCAACTGTAGTGTGTGCAGCACAGAGCAGCACCAGTCTGTCCCGTGTTGTCTAGCAGTTCGCTGATAAAGATAAGATAAAATAAAGACTCAGGGCTGGGGACATTCACAAAGCACAAGCTTAATCCCTCCAAGGCGGAGGCCACAGCCCCAGGGCTATCAGCTGCCAGGCTGGCACAGACCCTGGCACCAAAGGGTGAGGGGAGAGAGGCTTTGGGTGTGTGGTCAGAGGCGCAGTGCCTGCCCAGCCTCCCCTGTGCAGAGGAGCCTGGCTGAGGGCCTTCACCCGGGGGAGGGAGAAGCTTATCTGCAGCAGAGGGGGTGACCCAGCCCAGCAAAGGCCCTCAAAGGGGTCCCCAGGCCCTGCCCAGAGCTCCAGAGATGGTGCCACAGACCCTCAGTGCTGCGAGGGACAGGGGCACACTGGGCCTGCAAGGGAGACACGTGGGCCTTTGACACCTGCCCAAAGTGTGCATCAATCCATGGCATTCTGTACTCTGTGGTGTGTTGGGTGTGTGGTGGGGCACCCTCAGCACCCACAGAGCAGATGGAGGCAAGCAACGAGACATAACTGGGACCCCTGGATGGGTGATGTGCTCCCACCTAAGCCCTGTCACTCTCCCTGTCCCCCCACCCCCCACACACACTTCCTTCTCTGCATCTTTCTTTCTTTCTTTCCTTTCTCTTGCCTTCTCTTTGCCTCTTTTACTATTAAATAAAATACATCCATTTTCTGGTATCAACATTTAATCTAGTTTGGTTTTAATCTTGTTTTTGGGAATACTTTGAACCTTCTAAGTGCCTTCTGGTTTATGCACAGAGACTTAGTTTTCTTTGCTGTTCTGTCTTTAAACCAGATTACAACCACATACTTGAGGATAAATTTAGTTAATGTAGTTACTGGCTTTCTAATCAATCCTTTGAGACTCCCATGGATTCCTACCCATGGGTAACTGGGAGGAAATAAATTTTACATCTGCAAAAGTGCTTCAGTATAACCAATTTGAAATGTTATAGAGAAAATTTCTACTCTCACTCCAGGTCCGCAGACTGACTTCAGTGATACTGACATAGATACTACTGATTTACGCTTGCAGAAGCCATAAAGCAGTTATCAGTGAATTTACATATTTCTCTCTGGAGCTCTTTGTCATTTTAATTTTAGTGTCAGTACTACTGTTTGGGGTTTTTTTCCCCATATTTGTCTTTATTGAATTACAGCATAATTTATTCTTGGGAAAGAAGCCTCATCATTTAAAAGCTGTCTCCAGATTTCATTTGCATTTTTACTCCTTTGCTTCTGAATAAAATTTTGTTCTTGAGGGTTAGCTGGAAAGATGGTGACTACCAGAGTCATGAGACTAGAGCAAAGCTTCACAGCAGTTCAGCTAGAGAAAACACTTCATCACGGGATCTGGAGCCTTGTCAGTGGAGAATAGCAGCATGAGATAATGACATGGGCCATTTTAGTACTTCAGAGAGATGTGGACGGCTAATGAATGCACCCAGAAAGTAAATGCTTCCTGATTTTTTATGACAGAAAGGAACTGATAAAAAATTCTAATGCAGTTATTAGCCCACTAGTACATGAGAGGAAACTTATGAGGCAGAAAGGGATATCACAACATAGCAGCATTTGAATATCTTTTAATGGAAACAGAACTAATGTTGGGTACCACCTTAAAATCCTGGAAAACAGCTTTACTGAGCCCACATCATGCAGGTGGATTTAAAAACCCTGACACTGCCATCATGCTCTTTCTGGTGAAGCATGGTGTGTGGTGACAGAATGGCCTAACAACATGGAGCTTCCCACATCAAACTAAGGCCCACAGTGGTGGATAAATGGATACAATCCTGGATGTACCACAAATCACTCAATGCTGTTTCCCTCCCAATTTACAAGTGCAACACACATTCACCTTATGCTCAAGACAGAAAATTTGAGGTAATGCATTTCAATTTTAACTTTTTTACATTCTACTATTAAAAAAAAAAATGCAGAAGAAAACCAATGAGACAAATAATATTGTGAGTTGAAAAATATCTGGATCAAAATTTCATGATCATTTTTCCTTGGCCTAGCATTGACATGCACAGATTTTAAGGAGTTGTACTGGATTTTTACTATACATTTTTCAGTAGTGCTTATGGAAGGCTGACTAAGTGTTTCCTTGAGATTCAGAGAGAATTCAGAGTGTTATTTTTTTTTGACACCAAAATCTTTCATGAGTATTGGGGTTTTAGTTGTTTTCTAATGAAAAATTTTATCTGCTTTCTTTGACTTTCATTGAAGTTGTCACCAATTTGAGAAATTGTCATCACTTCAGAGAAATTCTATCATTTCTGAAAAGTGAAGGATATTAAACTGCCTCTCCCCACAGTTAAAATGAGATTCTTGACTTTGTCTTTTGCAAGTTCATTAAAGTACTCTGTAGCTCTAAGCAGGACTGTTTTTTCAGTTCTGAATGCTGACATGGAAAACTGAAATAGTGGTCATTATTACAGTTATCAGTCACTTAGTGCTGAGCTGTGCCTTGAGGATATTTCATACAGAATATGCAACTGCCCCTTGCAGAACATTTAAATCTGTGCAGAATTCTAATCAGGGTTTCTAATATTTTTTCTATTTTTTTTCTTTTTAATTTCTGCATATTCATTTCTCCCCACTTCTCCATCTTTACATATACCTTTTCTCTTCATTAACTCTTTAAACTTATCACAATTCTTTATAAAACACATCCACTGTTTCTTAGAGGGTTTTCACCTTCGCATCTCTCTCTTATATGGACTATGCTCTGCTCCCTGTTTTGTTTGATATTTTCTTCAAAACACACATCTCCCAAAATCAGAGGAATATATCACACTCGTATCTTGATAATGTAAGGTTTGGGGGGTTTTTATGGGAGAATAACTTTGGATTCTCATCCACTCTAATTTCAAAAAATGGATCCCTGAGGCATGTTACTATTATGGTTTTTAAATTCATTATTTTTAAGTATATCTTATGATTTTCAAGGGCATAACTCATCATTCTAGGATGTCTGGAATTAACAATACCGAGTGACAGTAAAAACAAGGTTCCATCATAGCATAAGCCCTTAGGCAACACTGTAGCAATAAAACAAACACTCTCTTACTGCTAAGAAGCTGTTTCTAGGTCCCTCTGGGTGTCAGCAGGACTTAAGCAGAGCATAAAAAGAAGTGAATTTCACAGTACATCTAAGTGTTTGTGATAAAACAGCACAGCTTCTGAGGAATTAATTCTACTCACAGGGAGAAGTTTCCACATCCACTGTACAGCAGAATTATCTAAGGAACTGTTTTACAAGGTAAGTTTCTATGCAGTGTCTACACCTTTCTCATCACTGTTGTGACTACAAGCTATTCCCCAAAGAATAATGTAGTGTTTTGTGTAGCATTATGGAAGGTGAATTGTAATAGAAAACCATTTTGTTGCTTGATAAACTAAGTGTCATTTCGAGCTCTTACAATTTTAGTTAAAAACTCATAAACACATGTTTGTTTTGCTAGGACAATGAAATGCCATTTAGTACTGAAGTGCCAATTAACTAAAATTCTGTGCTGGTGCTACCGATGTAAATCAGGCCATTAGATAGGCAGTGCAAACGAAGATGCAGAATTGGTTGCAGCCATTTAGCTGTTGATAATTGAGATGAAACGGAAGGCAACACATTGAATTTAACACTGTCTGTATAGAGAGTTTAGCAGTCTTTCTTCATTGCAAGAATTTATGGACCGTGCAGTGATAGCACCAGTGAAAACATGACAGTGTAATAGCACGACGCACTGTAATGCTTTATCCTTTATTGTAAAACAATTGGGAAATATGGAGGTGATGGAACATTACCTCCCACGTTTCCCAATGAACCTTTCCGTTCTGCTGTATCTCATGGGACGGCTGAAGTAAAAACTGTGGAAGACTTCCCAGGGAAATCTGATCACAGGGAAGAGGTCATGTAATAGTCACTAACAGAAGCACCTCAAGAGTCCAGATTTCCACAGGGGAATCTCCACTATTTACCCCTCCAACAGTTTTTACATGGCTTGTGTTTCAGGAGCAGATCAGACCCAAAAGGCCTAAATAACACATAGGGAAATAAAGACACCTGAAATTTAATCCAAGGAAGTTGATAAGTCAGATGAAGAAAGGCAGAAATCAGCTGAGGAAAATGATTAGGGAAGAAGTTACTTAGACTGCGTCTCAGAGAGATTTTAATATCTGAAAGGCTTTAACAGCTGAAAGGCAGTGCTTCCCCTGAGTTGTGTTTGAGAGCTGTGAACTTTCTTGTAGACCCAGGGCCTAAACACAGTCAGTACTTAATTTTAAACAAGAAATCAATCAGCACCATACAGGGAAGTCCCCTGTATGCCATGGAGAGAGTTTGAAGTACAGCTTTCACCCTCCTGCCACTGAAGCCTTCCCATGTCACATCAACTATATTAAGGTTTGTGTTAATGGTGGCATGAAAATGAGTGAGCAGACATATTGGTTGCTATTTCAGGTGTTCTCCAATGCCTAAACATAGCTATTCCCTGGCTAAGATTTATGAAGTTAGGTCCTTCCCAACCATTCATTTCTGAAGTTGGCTAATGTGTGTGAGGATGAGAAAAGGAGGTAAGGAAAGCCATGGCCTCTCAATATCTCTATCTGAAGCTATGCCATTTGCATAAAACATTTGGGTCAGACAGAGAGAGATAACTTTTGAAGCTTAGGAGTCTAGTCAGAAACTGAAGATAAGAATAGGAAACCTAAGTCTATTATCCATTCTAATAAAGGAAGTCTTTAGTCAGAAAATTATTCTGGCAAAAGCTGAGGTGCTTAAGGATTTTAGGTTGTAAATGAGAAGGTCTTTAGCAAATCATAATTTTCAAGGTAGTGCCTCTATGTTCATATCAATGCACTTCTGCAATCGTTTCCCATAAGAATTTCTATGATTGAATTTCTCTGAAATTAATATTAATGCAAAATATATGTATTAGCTTGCATATCTGAAGGATTGTACAAAAAAAAAAGATTAAAATGTACTTTCTGCAAGGATTTACATCTGAAATTAATTACAGTCAGCCAATCATAAAGTGAAAACCCTATAACATGACTGTTGTTATCAGATATATCAAAGTGACACATATCCTTCTGAATTGCAAAGTGGCATTAGCCAAATGGTTGAACTGCAGAAAAACACAGGACAGTCAAGAACATTGTCCAATCAAACAGGATTTTAAATGTATTTTTAGTCACATTCATTTTTATGTATTATGATGCTCATCTTTCAACAAGAATTTTTAAAGAATGAAATTATTCTTGTGCCAAAATTAATTTGGCTTTGCCAGGAGCCTGCCCCACCACTACTTACATGTTCCTCCTGGGGAGAAGGACAAGAATTGAAAATGCTGAAGTGCTCATACAACACGGTAATGAGACTTTGGATGAAATATGTGTTTTATCAAAAGGAATGCTTTCTTCTCTGTCAGGTGTGTTGCCAAGGAGAGTTGTAAGCAGAAGCTTAGTGGTTTATAAGATGTCTATAATTTAAGAATAAGTATTTAGGATAATAGATGCTTGAGTCTGAATAAAATGGTACTCAGAAACTGAGGAGCATGTACCTTTGAGATGCCTGATTTTTCCCTCTCCCTCAAGACTGGATCTTCAGGTAGAAGTGAACAAATTTCCATGTAACCTTTTCCATAGTTTACTGTTAAATATTGGGTGTTCAGCATTAGGAACCAGAATCCAAGATAATTTTAAAAAAAAGGTTTCAATATCATAAATTTTGTTTATATTTTGAATACATTAGCTCACAGTCTCCATGTGAGTCCTTATAGGCAAGTCTTCAGCTTTTCTAAATGAGAAAACCCCTCTACACCAGAATCTCAAGAGAAGGATTGATTTGTCAGATATTTTCTTATACTGCATGTTTCCAGGAGCAGGCAGCAGCCTTAAGGGGAAAAATTAAATGTCAGTGACTTAATAGCTGGTAGTATGTTGTTCTCATAAACTAGGAATAGGGATAAGAGAAATAGAGGAAAAGGTTTACAGTAAAACCTTTTGGTAAACAAGACTGAAAGACCTCTAAAGTATAAAAATGTACTATGAGCACCACTGAAACCTGGTGCTTTGAAATCAATAATGCTTGCTCTGTGTGGGCAATAGCTTCCAGGTACCAAACTGTTCCATCAGCAGCAGAGGTGGCTGCTCTGGAAGAAAGTGGTGATGAACCAGAAACAGCTGACATCTGGGCACCAGAACAGTCACTGTGATTTATCTCACTGTACAGACATCTGAAATAAGATTAGTAAACATGCATGTGGCCTTTTTCACTTTGCTATGGTATGAGTGGTGTGTCTAAGGAGAGCATGCAAGCAGGCAGTAATGCACTTGTAGCTCAGAACTATTTGAAATCAAACTTTGAATGGGCATTCCCCAGGGGCTGCAGTCAGACCTGAGCCTCATCCTCCGAGGATTGCTGGTCTTCTCCTGTACCTTGTGTTGAACTACACAGCACAGTGCTGGGTGAATCCTCAGAGCAGCTGCAGCTCTCAGGACCTCAGGAGGAGAATGCATTTGTTCTTAAAAAGATTGTAGGTTACTTCTGAAGTAAGGAAGAAGGAAGAAAAAGCTTTAATGGCTCAGAAAACTGTGCATCGAAAGACCTGAGAAGAAAATATGGCCAACATAATTTCTGAAACATACAGAAAATCTCTTTTAAAAGTCAAATATATCTTTGTACCTCAAGTTGTTTTGTCTTCAGTGAAGAAGGTACATATGCTGAAAGCAGAGAGATAAACTGTAAGATCCCTAAAGAACAATACCAGAGAATCTGAATGTATTTGAATCTTTCCTTAAAAGGTGACCTGGAATATAAGATAGCATCTCAATGATCCAACAGTGAAAACTCCTTTTGTACTTTTCTCTTTCCCTTCTCTTAAATCATGTCCCTGATGCCTCAAATCAGTTACTCGTGCCTTTACAGGAAAATTCAGATTTGTGTATACTTGGAGTTCTGTATGGGCCTGGATTTTATAAGACATAAACACTCTAAATTTTTAAGGTATGTTAAACTTTGTTAGTTGAAGATGCTCAAATATTAAGAGACAGGAATTGATAGGAGGAAAAAATGACACTTAGACACTTTTGAACTTTGCTACCTGAATCTAGAACAGTGAGATAAGAGAATTGTGGTCTTCTTTGTTTAAAAAATGCAGAGACTTATGGTAAAAATTCACTTTGTTTTCTATGTTCTTATCAAGCAGATACATAAATTATGATGAACTAGTTACAATATTTCCTTGCATACTTCTGCTCAGTGATAGGATCAAGCTGGGGAAAGGGAGAGGAAGGAGGACAAGACAAAGCCTGTAACCATTTTTGCAGATCAGGTGTGGTCCTTTAAGCAAAGACTCAAACAGTGACAAATGGTGAATAGAAACTGAATGAACTGAATCCAAAATAAATAAAATAAATGAAAACCAAACAATAAATTACAAAGAAATAGAATTAAGTAGAGGAGACATGGACAGATGCACTGAATAAACTATGTAAAAACAGAGGGCATAGAAAGAAAACTCTGTTAAGGAGGAAGAAAAGAAAAGGCAGACTGTATTAAAATTGATAGGTATGAGTAACAAAACCTCATTAAGATTTTATGGAGTTTCACCAGATACACCAGTTCTTGAACTGTGAAGCTCACTATTCCTGCAATCTGCAGGAGCAGCTCTTCTGACCAAGTAAGTTTGATACACTGTTGGCCATCAGGATAAACCACCTGAACTTGTGTGTTAAAAATCCTCATTAATTGTCACACGACAGTAGTGATCTCAGCAAAACAGCTGGAGCTAGCAGTAGAAATAGATCAGAGGGGTCTATTGGAACTACAGGCTGTTGCAATACCCACTAAGAAATAGTCTTATATGCAAACAGAAATGTCAATTTAATTGCTTGGGAAATGAATACAGTTAATGTGTGAACTAAGGACTCCTTTACATGATGATTGAGGATAAAGACGCTTAAGAAGATACCTTCAGTTCACATTTGTTTAATACTTTAGTTGAAAAAACACCAGATAAAAACATTAGGAAAAAAAAAAAAGTATTAGATTCAAGAGCAGAAAACACAATAAAGGAGAGACAGATTCCAGTTTAACATCCAAGAAAGTCCAATATTTTAACTTTAGAACTCCTCAAGTCAGAGAGTCTTCGCATTTTTGTGGTAAGTTTCCCCTCTACAATTGGATGCTTAACTACTGCTGTGTTTAAAGTATTTAAAATTGGATACCTTGGGATATCAGGTTTAATCTTGCTAAGATGAAAATTTTGTGATATTTTCAGATGATTTTCCAAGCCTGTAGGCAGACCTTTTGGAAAAGAAGAATATATTTTCACTTATTTTAATTCTGGCCTAATAGACTCTTAAGCTATTTTCTAAACACAAAGGGTTTTCCACTTTAGAGAAGTTCCTTTCCTTTTATTTCCCAAGGCTGCATGACCAAGAGCTATTGTGCTAACAGATNACATTAAGCAAGAGGCTTCAAGGATAATACTATAATTTCTGATTAATAACAGTGTTACTAATGTGCTTTAATTAACTACAATATGTGGTTCCCAGAGCTCAAAGGTTTGACTTCTAAGCAAATTATTGTCAGTAAAGTCCAAGGCAGTACCAGATATAAGTTTAATTCATTAAAATGCTACACTTAATGAGA